>VWZW01001651.1:482146-499646 GCA_013397115.1 Edolisoma coerulescens
ACCTCCCCAGAAAACAGCTGTAGTTCAAGGACAGCCTGGACAGAAGTGAAATGAGACAGCACATGCACAGGAATAAACTGCTCTAATAGAAGAAACAGAGAAAATTATGGGCTTTGTAGGGCAGGACATTTATCAGACACAGACCTTGGCTTTCTTTCCCTGTCATCAGGAAACAAGCAAGAGACTCTAATCTGAGAAGCTAATGGTGAAGGAAAGTAAGGGAAATTCCAGCATACTATCTATTAAAAGTATGTCATAAGAAGCAATGGCAAGGTTCATGACCACTGTTACTGAGCCCATGCAAACAGAATTCTAGATGTTCAATTTGGAATTTTACATACATTCTATTAGGTGTTTAAAATAAACTAAAAATAAGAGGATTTTTTTTTTCTGAATAACATTATCACTATTCATTAATCCATTATTTTTATAAGATATTGCAAATAAATCTGTATGTTTTCAGATCATGGACAGGTTAACTACACCAGTGCTGTGAACTTGAAAGATCAAAATAAAAGCAATTATATTTCCTTTCTCTGCATAAGGTTATAAGAAGAGCTATGATCTAATTTATTCTTATATCCAATCTTTAGCTGAAATCAAGAACATTCAAAATTATACTATGACTTAGCTATACTATGGACTAGTGTGGCAGTAACAACAGACATTCCTAAGATAATAATTTCCACCTCAGATGATAAAAATAGAGAGAAACCATGAACAACCTACTAACCAGAAGCAGCAGTTTAATAGCATGCTTCATTTCAGCCTGTAGCCTAAAAAATACAGACTCTAAAAGGAAATACTAGACTTTCAGAAGATTCTGTATAATTGCACAGGCTGGGTCTTCTCATTAGCCAATTTGCTCTTCTTCAGATTTACAACTCTGAATGTAACAAAATCTTTCTCACATGATGCACTTAGGATTTTCACCCTTCAAAGTAACTTCTTTTTCTTACTAGAAACTAATTCAGTGGCACGTGCTGAGTTTTAGGCTTCCATTTAGGGGCTGGGAGAGCAGCCTTTTCAGAACCTTACAGCCCAACACAACACTAAGTATGTGTCTGATGTTAAACCTGTGCTGAACTTTCCTCAAGGTAAATGGGATGCAAATGAATGTTTGGTTGTTTTGTTTAATATGGATGATCTCATGCACCTTTGAACTGTTCTGTTGCCAGCTGCCACTTACCACTAACAGAGAAGTAAATTTTATAGGATATGCATTGGATCATTTTACAGTAATCTCCACAGAAAGAAAATAGTTCATTAGGAGTAAAAAAAAGTGTCTGATAATGCCACCTCTGCAAGTTGCTTGGATGGGTGGAAGAAAGTCGAGAAAAGCCCAAGGTACTCTAGCTGCCAGAGTAGCCACACAGCTTATGCTTTACTTCCATAATCATTTATAAAAGCACAGCAAAATGTACAGTGCTGAGCAGCTTGTGCCCCTATCATAATGAACAACCTCTCAGTACCTCATGTACAATAGTACCTCCATGAAAATCAAGCTGTATTGCTTCTGCTTCTTCGTACAACACTTTGCATGACTAAGAGCAGCAAGTGACAACATTCTGCAGTTAACTGAGATTGATTATTGGTGCTTCAGCACATCCATAATCATGGTGTATGCAGCACGGAGAGAAGGAATTACTTTCATACACTGCCCTGATTGGTAGAAAAAACACTCTTTTCTAACCGAACTGAATATGTACAGGATGCATGCAATACGCTCTGGAGGAACAGGTATTCTGCAAGCTGCCAAAGGTCTCTTGCTGTACTCATGCCATGTGTGCCTCTGAGCAAGAGGAGTCATGCATGCTGACTGCATTTGCTATTCTTCAGTCACAGTGGTCACCACTATAAGGAACATAAATTTACCAGTGGTTACCACTCTGCAGTACCTCAAATACTACTGTTTCACTATGAACAATAGTGAGAATATGAAAGAAGCATAAGAAATGAGTCTGGTACGTGGTGGAAAGTATGGCAGTTGTAGGTCTGGATTTTATTATTGGTTTTACATTGGTTTTACAGCTGGTTAACTGTACTGACTTCAAAAGAATTGCTGCAGATTGTTACTAATGAAGTGACTATAGAGTGTGAACCTCTGTATCTGCTTACAGCAATGGGAAACTGAAGATTCTTTAGCATAAAAATGGGGTAGCAAATTTTTTTTCTCTTCTTTTACAGCTTTTTTTTTTAAAGCCGTTTCCAAAAATCTCAGAGGACTTAATATTTTAAAGAAGTCACTGTTATACCATAAAATCCTGGAAGTTATAAAAACATCTAAGATATTGGCACTTCATATTTGGTAACTTCACAGTTTGGTGAATAGCAAAACTATTTTGAAGTTCAGGTGACTTTTCTAAATCAGAATCATCACATCTTTCTGGAGGACGTGATTCCTGGGAAACAAGGAAGAATTTGCCTTTTCCAATAGACACATCAATAGCCTTTGCTACTCTTCCTTACTGAGCGATACTGTCTAACTGTGGTACTATTGTGACAACAAAAGTTAGTGCTACAGTAAATCTCATTTGATCAAATAGATTAAACAGCACTTTGAGGTTGTGGAAATGGACAGTGCACTGCAAACTCCTTAATGATTAAGGAGTGATCAATTAAATACTTTTTAAGGTGAAATATGGTTACAAATAGCTCAGTAACAGAAAAAGCAGTAATATATCTATGCCATAATGAATTTTCTGTATTAGAATTAACACACCAAATTGCAGATAGTTAAATAAGCACTTAAATTATTAATTTTCTCATTATTTCATGTTTCTCTAGATACTAAGCTCCATGTAACTCAAGAAAGATTAGAGATGAAATGTGAAACACTATATGAATATCACCACACTCTACTACAATTTATAAAGTCATACACCAAGAAGAAAGTGAAATACAATGTAATGTGGTATCAACATTAGAATTGGTTTTCCTCTGGACTAATGGGCATGATACCTCCCTCTTCATAACTTTTACAGATCACAGGACTTCTGGATATTGAACTGCTTGGGCAGAAATGCTATGTTCTTTCCCAATCCATCTCACTTTCAATTTTAACTCATGTATCTCAAGGACAGACAGAGAAACTGAAAAACATTCTGAATAAAATTTTGTATATACCAGTAGAAAGAGGAGAAAGAAAAATTTATCTTCAATACTGAATTGGATAGAATAAAAAAGACTTTCAATTACTGTACACACGTATATACACACAGCAGTATGTAACTCATTTAGCATAGGTTACAAAAAAACCCCAAAACAATGAAATTACAGCAATTTTCATTAAACTGTTGATATCAGTGGAGGCACATTCAATTTACTCCAATGTGGGACTATAGAATGAGATTCAAATTACTCTTTCAGGAAACGAGAGAAGTCTTTGCAGTGTCTCCCCAAAGGCCAGGGTCAACTTTTCAAAAGCAGCCTTTGATTCTGGATGCTCAGCCTGAGACAGGTCTTTGGAAAATTTTTCCATGGATATAAAATCCTTAATACCTTTATGTTAGGCAGTTATCAGCTAGAGAGTTTTCCTGTTGGGACAGGGTGGGGCCTTGTAGCCTTCTGCAGCTATTATCAAGTGGCACATTGTCTGTCAGGAGCAAGTATATGCAAGGCAGCTAACACTAGCACTGGGTATTAAACAGATTTCTCTGGACACCTGCTTTTGCTCAAGTCAGCTCCCATTTTCTCTCATACCTTTGGTTTTATTTAGACTTCATCTTGTACAGAGATTACCCATGGCAGTTCTTTGTAACACTGTATAACCTGAGAATGAAGGAATTAAAGGTCTTTGTACAAGCCTCTGTCACCCTGTGCCAGGCTGAAAAGGGAGCCCTTCCAATGTTCTAAGAAACTTGGAGTCTAAATCCTGGCCAAGACCAGGGTGTTTTGCGAGGAAGCCTCTAAGTTAAGTTAGATACTCCTATAGCTTCTGCCTTTAAGAGTGTATCAGAATGGATTTGATCAGGTACATTGCAGGAGATTGGGGTACTGGTTAAAAGATCAAATCTCACAACTTCCTCAAACTATTTCCTAAAATATGTTTGCATTTTACAAAATTGGGTAACAGAAGAAAAGATTCTACGGTTTCTTTGGAAAAGAGGAGAGATTTCTCGTTCACTTTTCCTTAAAGACTGTGGAAAACGTTCCCAGAACCTCTCTTTTGTTTAAATGATTATTCTTGTTGCATTTCAAGCCAGCCTATCTCTTTCTCGAGGTCTTCTCTACTTCCATCTCAAATTCTCTCTCTTTCCTTTAGTCTCTTTTTGTGTCCCTCTGGAAAATTCCATCTGTTTTTATTGCTATTCAGAATTAGAGGTCATTCCAAGTTTGAAAGATATGAAAGCCTTACATTACTACATTCAGATGTAAGAGCTGAAAGGTGAGAGCAAAACATAGCTGCCAAGATATTTAGCTTGTTTTATAAACTGTGAGGAAGACAGGAAAATAGGAGCACATAGAAAAGCAAAGCATGAAGCTGCAGAGAAAGGCAAGAGTTATACAGGATGCAGACATACTGTCTCCAAATAAATGTCTTCCTCTTAGAAGTGATTAGTTATATTGGTCACTTAGAGTAATACTTTCCACAGTCAGATTATTTCAGGATTCACAAATGTGTTGGTGGAATGGGACATGCTGATAGTTTTGGTGTCTTTACAGCTGCTTTTGTGCTCTTCCTTCTATGCTAAATTAGGCATTAGCCATAGATCTAGATCCTAAGCTCGGCATATGGCAGAAAGATGTTGGGTTGTGTCTTTTTAAACCTTTCAATTGGTTTATGTTTGTCCTGGGTCCGAAACATGCCATTCTGTAAGTCCTTGTACATCTATATAACGAATGGAGACGGATGATTCAGTATATTGGGGTGTCCTCTGGGTATCCTGTATCTTCCCACATTGAGGATGAGCCTCACAACTCGTATGCCACTCCTTCTAATCACAGCATTAACATTACTTCATGAGAACTGACATTAAGATTTATTGACCCTCGATCTGGCACTTCGTCAAGGCACACTGATATTATAGCAGGTTTCAAACTCAATACCAGACTTACTACAGTACTAGCCCATTGTCAGCAGTCAGTGAGCCTTTTGCAAACATCCTGGAGCATTCTTTCCTCATCATATCTCTTGTCCTCAGCTACAGTCACAATATTTGGTAGTGGAAATCACCTGTTAGCTTCTGCTGTGGAATAAATTTCCTTCCTCCTGCACAAAAATCCATTATTCCTGAAGAAGGCGTAAATCTAGCTTAGTACTCCATTTGTTTTCCAGCAGCAAAATGAATGACCTTGTTTCAATTACATTTACAGTAAAAAATATAGCATTTACAGTATTTGAGTACAGTGACTTTGGCTGTTTTATTTATGAATATCGATTTCTGCATAAAGGTACGATTTCTGCTTTACTCTTACTTTTTTGGTGAACGAGCACACTAATATTGGCTCTTAGGTGAGTCACAGCAGGTACTGCATAAAATACTGCTGAGACTGTAAGAAAGCTCTCGTCATGCTATTTAGCAACACAATGCCAACAAGGACGAGAACAGAATATTTCTCTCTGAGGGTTAGTTCTTACATATATTGATGTCTACAAAAGTTTTATTATCAGAAATCAGCAGCTTCCAATCAGACTTTTCAGCAGTAAGTGTTGGAGTTCTAAACTACTGTATGCAGCAAGAAAGTGGTTTTTTTGCATTTCTTCAAATACTAAAAGCACAAAAATGGCTACAGAGTAGCAGTATATCAGGTACCCCAACACTATACCTGAAAGAGGCATTCCTAGGGTAGATCTAATGTTTTGTTCCTGTGGTTTGCAGCTGCCAGTGAGATGTTAATAAGTACTATATAGACCATCTTGCCTTTGTTGTTCACATCTGTCCACTGGAGACAGAGCGGAAATCACTGATCAAACTTCAGCTAACTCCTTGACCTCCACCAGCCAAAGCCACAGATTTCCCTCAAAAAACCAAACCAAACCAAAAACCCAAACAAAAAGCCACCACAAAACAAACAAATAACCCTACCCATAAACCTGTGGGGATTTTAATTTGATCGGTTTTGCACATTCTAAGAAAAATGTTGCACTTACTACTTTTCCAAATTGAATAGGATCAAGGTTAAATACGGAACTAAATAAAGTTAATTTTGTGTGGGGAAAAAATGCTCAAAGGGTAAAGTAGCCCAAAATCCCAAATTTAAAAGAGATAAAACAAGTAGAGATACAGATGGTCCAAGGTGCATAGGTGGCTTTTACTTTAACAGAACAAAATACAGACAGCCTTTCATATTCAAAGCAGTCTGTAGACTAACTGGACCAATTGTATTCAAATGCAACATCTATTAGGCATTCAAAAATAACTCAAACATCACCGTGGATAGTGGGTCTTTGTAATGGGATAGATTTTGCAGGGCATTAATTACTTTATATTTTATTTTAGTTTATTTTCATGTAATGATGTATCAGAATGCCCTGGGAAGAAAATATCTAGACAGAAATTAAATACATAGGCCGCAGTTTTGTCTTTTCTAGCATTCTGGTTTGAACTGTCCCACTGGTCAACAATGTATTTACGTATGTAACAATACAGAGTAAGAATTATCCAAGAGTGTGTATATCTGCTTCTGTTGAAGTGTTTGAATTCTGAAGCCAATTTAGGATTTAGCCCAACCATCAATGTAAATAAAGAAAAAAACAAACCTGGAATTCGAAACTTTTGTAATAACTTTTATAAAGTACTTTACAGATTGTGATAGCTTGGTTTGGTTGGCTAAGAAAACAGTAGAACCATCTTCTGTGCCATCAGTTAAAGAATGGAGATCTGCAAATATGATGCAGTTGATTGCTTCCTATTAAATGCTCAACTTTTAGAGATTCACACAATTACCTGGGAGCATGAATATTCTCCCAACTCTGACATTTCTACTTGGCAGCCATGTTATTTTATTAGCATAGGGTCAGCAAACTGGATGTGTTGCCTCAAATTTCATCCACTATCCACTCTATTATGTGTGCAGTATCTCACAGACTATTCAGAGAACCGGCTTGACCTAGTGAGAGAAAAGCAAGGAAAGCTAAAAGCAACAAAGCATTAGTAAATATCTGCAGAAAGTCTTGGGGTGTTCGAAATGGCCCAGTCCACACAGAGTTGATGTGAGGCACATCTCTGATAGCTACAATGCTTCACTTAATTAATTGGGTTCCATACCTCATTTTCTAATTTCTATCAGCAAATATATGGTGACTCCTAGTAACTTACCACACCCTTTCACTTAGCTTGAAAAATCTACATCAAATC
This sequence comes from Edolisoma coerulescens, assembly GCA_013397115.1. Lineage (NCBI taxonomy): Eukaryota > Metazoa > Chordata > Aves > Passeriformes > Campephagidae > Edolisoma > Edolisoma coerulescens. The sequence goes on from VWZW01001651.1 coordinate 489,448, forward strand.
AAAATTACTACTCTAAAAAGATGAAAACTTATCAAATGTGAAATTAGATTAAGAGTCAATCAAAATCCAACTGTGAATTTATCATTTCAATGAATTTCAATGAATGGTTTAAAATCTGTTCAAAATCTATTTGAAAATGAATATGTAATAATACAGACATATCTCTTTTTCAAAGCCAGTATTTTCAGATGTATTCTGTGCATTATAATTCATGAACAGGGTAGATGACTATTTGAGAAGTATTAAAATGAGCTGACTTTTCAATACAAGTGTCTGGACAATAAGTTTTTCTATTCTTGGCAATTCAAAAATGTAGACAATTGTGCTAGAAAAATAATATGTATTGTAATATTCATTGTACAGTAGTAGTATAGTAAGTGGCAATTCTGGACATTACAAGAGACACAAGGATTATTTTCTGTGATTGCACAGAGAATACTTGGATTTCTTGTGAAGCTTTTGCATTGGAAATGAGATTCATCAGTCTGAACAGGGCAGGGTTAGAGCCCTTAGCAACATGCTTATTTTGTAGAAGGTCACTCAATAATAACTTCCTCTGCCCTCCAAGCTTATTAAGACTGACTGGCATATATTAATGAAAACACCTGATTCTCCAACCATAAAACCCAGACAAAGACTTTATTTTAATATTAAGGAAGGAACCCTTAATTAGCAGGGTTTCAAAAATGTCAGCTTCTTCTATTAGCTGTTCTGGTCCATCAAAGGCATAATCCCTACTGTCAAATTTCATCACATGATAGACAGTTTGCTGGCTATCTTTTTTTTTTTAACTGATCATACTGACTGAAGCTTTTTATTTTGCCACCACATTTAACAAGTTTGTATGCATTTCATTGTTACATTGCTGATTTTACTCCTTTCAAAGTCTGCCTGCGTCAGCTAAAAGAAGAAAAAATCTGGGGAAACAAAGTATTACATATTGATACACAGACACATAATTAAAGACTTTTGGGGAGAGTTCTCATTCATAATATTGATTCTTTTCTAGGGCATGCAAATGTGCTTATGTGAAAACACGAATAAAAACCACCATTCACAGATGAATTTCCATTTCAGGCATGTTAAAAAAAAAAAAAAAAACCAACAAAAAAATGCTCAAAATATTGTCAAGACCTTTAGAGATGCATGTTCTTTAGAATTAACCCACAGCACATCTTCATGCTGCATAAAATTTGTTCAAGTAGATATTGCTTGCACTGCCCTCCAAATGAGAGATTGTGTCAAATTTTACTGAAATAAACATACCAATTTAACAGGATTTATATTCTAGCTTCATTCAGCATTTCCTCGTTTTTTAAACATTCACATTCACAGGAATCTATTTCTTTGACTTAAAAGAATGCAATAGAACATTACTGTCCTGTCACAGACTTCTAAACTTCCCATCTAAACTCTCTCAAACATGGTCTGTGGATTTGATAAAGCTGTATTTTCAAAACCAGCACACACCTACACAGGTTTTCTCTTTTTTAACAAGAAAAGGAAAATTTATACAGAATTTGTAGGATGACATTGTATTTAGATGAAGTACACTACTATGTTCTTTTCATGCCTGTTTTTTCTCCAAATATTTCCTCTTAAAATTCTAGATTTATTTCTTAATAATTTATGCAATGCTGCACATACAATAAATGATACAGTAAAAAGGAGTCTTAATATTGAAGATATAACTGAATCCAGGTAAGAAAAACAAATTCCCCATATTCAAGAAAAAGAACTTTTTGAGTGGAAGAGTATGGGTAACAATTGTATTTTAGTGTAGGAGAGTAACAGCCTGAAAAAAAAGAGCAAGGTATGCTAGAGTTAAAAAAAGAGATGTACAGGCTTCTGCCAAGAACTGGAGGCAGCATGAGAAGCAGCAGAAAGCCAAAACCAGTAAAGGAAATTGAGGCAATCTGAGAGATTACAATCTGAGAGAAGTGAAGCAGAGTTGTCAGAAAAATAAAAATGTTGGGATCCTTAGAGGCTTTTAAGGGAAAAGCTTAACAGTCACAGTTACTCTGAAGAAAAAAGTGACAGTGAGGTTGGATCAAGAGGGGAAGATTACCGCAATGCAGGTAACCAAATGATTAAGAAAAGGATACAGATGAATTGAGAAATTTTGGATGGTTTAGTATAGATGGTGTTATGGAAGGCATGGAGAGGAAAACACAACAGTGAATCTGGATAATGGGATGACAGTCAATTTTAAGTTGAGAGAGAGAAAGAAGAATGGTTAAAATGTATTTATAGATGTACTTTTGCAGTATTTGGTACTACTGAAGAGCAGACAGAAGGGAGAAGATTCTGCAGCCTGAGAGATGCATACGGACTGCAAAGAGCCACAAATTCTGAAGACAAAAGACACCTTTAGAGCTCAGTGACATTTTTTGTGTCTTAAATGTTAGAACACCTAATACTTGTTACGAAACAGTAACGAAAAGTTCACTTCTGCTTAGACTGAGATATGGGCCAGAAATGAAGGAGATGTTTGAAATACAACTCCAAGGGTCAGTAAGAATGACAATACTCACAGAAGCAAGAGAAAAAAATCTGAGACCCAAAATTATAGAGGCCTATGGAAATTTTTGGCAGACATGAGAGGTAATTGCTAAAAATGGGGTGAAGTCAGAGAAACATCAGCAGAATAGAGGGAAACTAAGAGCTAATAGAGGAGATAGAGAGGGAGAAATCAGAGATATGACCACTGAGAAATGCAAAAACCAAGAAAGGAAGTGGAGCTTCTGAGGGAGAATGACAAATATAATGCAGAGAATAAGTCCAATAAAGGAAGAAACTGACTCACTAGCTTCACCTTGGCCATGTTACTCAGATATTTAGTGAAAATATATATCCTTCCTACCTCAGGAAAATAATTCCAGTTCTTCACACTGTGGAATTCTTTCCACAGCTAATAATTGCATAAAGCTACATGTGTTAATTGAAGATTCTTGCACCACTGTCTTTTTGAATGTTCTCCTTAGACTTTACTGCCTCCTGAGTGCCTGTATCTATTGCAAGTGACCAAGTATGTTTTTTAGCTGAACTCACAGCTAGACACCGCATTTGTTTCAATGTGTTTACGTGACTGTGAACCTTTACTCATATGATTTCTCTGTCATTTAATTAATTTAGTAATGAAACTCACTATTTAGAACAGAAGAGTTCCTTGCCTTTTCAAGGATACATCTAAGGAGCGGCGCAACAGTGGATGGCAACAAGATAGTGAGGCCAACACACGAAGTTCAATTCTCCCTCCAGCATCACTCACAATACTTACTAACTAAAAACCAGTTAAACAGGAAAGCTATATCAGACTCTGAGCAGTCTTTGTCTTGTGAGGTATATGATGACCAACCTTAGTTTTGAAAACAGTTTTTCCTGTAAATACATCCAATTAAATTTGTTTGTATGTTTAAAACATCTGTGACCGAGTCACTGTTGGGATTCCACTGTCAAGTAAAATACATAAAATATGGTCCCTACTTTCAAGCATTTTTAACAGGTAAGCATATACTTTTAGGGTTTTCCCTTTCTCTTATTCTTTTTTTTTTTTTTTGTATTTTTTATATTAAATGGTTCCCTTGTTTTAATTTTTATTCATCTCCCCCAGCTAATGCATGCCAGCATCTGTCTCACACAACAAATCACAGTGAGGGTCTTTTTGTTACTTCTTTGAACAGTCCTGCTGTTCTGCCAGCACACAGGCTCTATCAGGGTCCAATGTCTACCTCGTACTGCTCCCATTCTGAATATGCAGTTGATTCCATGGGTATCATACAGGAACGTGAAACAAAGAGAGGAAGAAGGAAAAAGGAACAAGAGAGGCTTTTGCAATTGGCAGGATTCAGATGTTATGTTTCTGGCTAAGGCTATGATCTGAGGATATCCAAGAACTGGTATGCCTTGCTAGCCATCACCATGCAGTCCTGTAACAACTGCGTAGAAGGGAAAGCCTCCAGGTACCCAACATACCAATAGATAAGAAATTCTCCAACACTTCTCTTTGTAGTTGCGTCAGCAAAGAAATATTGTCAGGCCTTGATTGCATTTTATGTTCATGATATCCTCAATATCCTTTCTCATGATGCTCAACATTTGGGCTGCTTTTGCACATTCAGTTGACAGTTTCAGAGACCTATCCACATTGACTCCAAGACCTTTTCCCTGAGGTGTAACTACTGCTCTAGTTGAATATGTTAATAGTAGTCTCTGCTATCCATGGAACTGTCTCTTATCCAAACTGCAGAAACAAGAACAGAATGACATAAAAAATGGTTTGTCATATTTTAGTTATGACAGTGTCTTAAACCTCAGATGTTCTGTAGCCATGCTTTTAACATCTGCTTGGAAAACTGTATGGTGCTGCCTTGCTGCTGGAATCCAGACGGTGTACTACAACATGGCACCTTGTATGCTTGACTGGCACTTCCTAAGCCTAAGCCTCTGTTCAGCATGAGGATAGCATTTTGTTGTAAGTTGTTTTAAATCATACATGGGTGTGTAATATGTGTGTTTTATATCAGACGCAGCCAGAATGGGGTATTTATGGATTGATGGTTCTGGATATGACAAGGGATAACGAGGCTTATGTGAGGAACAGAAGGGAGAAAAAGGTAAAAGAGCAGAAGGATAGCATAAGGATGCATGCAAATGAATATAACTGATTTTTTTTCAGTTGCTACAATTTCACGTGAGAAATTTCTGGGTTGTCTTCTTTACAGCAATGCCACTTTTGTGGATTGGAATGGTCAGTTTTTCACTGACAGGCAAGAATATTCAAAACTCTTCAGTTGGAAAAGAGTATTATAATCACTGACTGGAAAGTCTGCCTGCTGGCAATGTAAGCTATTATTTTTGTATATAGTGCGCACAATTAATACTAGTGTATTTGGACCAATTTGTGCTGCAAATAAAGCTGTGGCCTTTCCTTGCCAAAAAGAGTGTAATTTCAAGCCATCAGGATTTGCATCTTGGGAAAGGATGGAAAATGAATATGCCAAAGATAAAAGGAAAAATATACTGCTTTAAAGAAATGGTAAATCACTGAACGTAAGAGAAAGGGAATTAGGTTCAACGATAGTTCAGTATGACATTTTGTTTCTTGCCTTTTCTATTACTGTAGGAAAGAACGAAAGGGAGCTAAATGAGATCTTGATGTAAATATCTAATTAGACTTTTGCAGTCCAAAAATTGCCATAAACCATATTTTCCAATGTCTACAGTCTCTACTCAAAATATAATAAAATTCTTACATTTCAGACTTTATAGGAGTTTGGACGTACAGATTGCATTGACTGCAGTGCATGGTATATAGCCCAAAAGATTAAATACATTGCTAAGGATATACAAATTTTCTATTTCCTTTTTCAAAGCTGGTTTACATTTTTATACATTTCTGCAAAATGCTTTTCACTAAATTCTCCTATAAGTAGTTTTAGACATTGAACTGACTTTTCAAAAGAAAGTAGAAGCTTGATGACAGAAGTTGTACAACACCTGTGCATTCCTATGTATGATTTAATTCTCTTTCCTACACATAAGACTCGCTTAATGGATTTTTTTAAAGCATTTGGAAGCACACAGACACATACACACAGAGTCTGCTTTGGAGATGAGTTTGAGCATGAAAGAATCATCTGCACTGTTATCAATTAAATTGCTCTCAGTACTGCAGGCACCTCTGGCAGGGTTCCAGGCTCCAGAGAGTTTGGATTGACTCACAGTACTAGGAATAAGGGTCAAACTGACTCTCACCTTTGCAGTACTGATAGAAGTCCTATATAAATCACTTGATATATAAATATTTATTTATCAACATTAGGTAGTCAACAGCATGGTGTGGTCTGCACATATTTCATAAAGTAGATGGTTTACATTTTCTGAACTCAAGGTAAAAGTCAGCACTACCGAATGCTCACTATTTAACAGGATTTTTTTTGTCTACTAATACGTCATAATTGCCAGGGTTTCCAGAAAGCAAACAGATTAACTCCTAACTATATAGGGACTGGTCTTACATTCTTATACTCGAAAGAAAAAAATGAACTTCTGAAATGAACTGCACATCAGCTCACCATACTGACATATTGTGATCTGTCCCAAATCCAAGAGTACATTCTTAGCATATTATCTATCTCACAAAACTATTACAGTTTCACATTTTCTTTGTGTCTGTAATGGTTCCACATCATCCTGATAAGTGGGCAGTCATTTCTCCATGCATAGATAGAGCTGTGAAGGAGAATTAGATTTCAACACTTATGTAACAGAGATTAATTGATTGATTAGATTATTAATTAAAGTTTCCATTAAATTCTCTTTTTAAAAAGCACAGGATCGTGGATCCCCAGGGTTTTTTCTAACCCTTGAAATCATAAACAAGAGAATGCATAACTAAACATTGTACCTTATCTTGTGAAGAATAATTAAGCCAGTGGATGCATTGCTATGAAGGATAACATTTTTTCTTCCAAAATATTCTTTTTTTTCCCCACAAACCTTAGGAAAAAGAAAGGGGTTTCTGGGTTCCCCCTACTGCAATAGAGGAACAGACACCAAAAGTAATGTTTTAAACACAGATATACACATAGGCATGCCTGTTTGTGTGCACTCTGTTTGGGGTTTACATACTATACATTTTTATGGAAAGATAAAGAAGTGAAAACACGACTTATGTTGTTTTAGATTTGAACTGATGTGGTCTACCTAGAAGTTCTAGCCATATAATATTTGAGAGATTGTGGAAAAATAAAAACAGCAAGTGGCCTTTTAGGTAACCCATAATTAAAAGCAATTTTGAGCTGTCTTTTCAGGGAAGATACCCAGGGGAAGTATTTGCTACCTGTTTGACCTTCACAATTGTGAGTCCTTGGCAGTGTCAGCGACCCTCTGAACTGAATTCAAAACTAATCTCTAACAGAAAAAGAGAAACAGAATTCATGCAAATCATATTAATTCCAACATTTCCCCAGTGAGCTGGGTATAAACTACAGCCTAATTAAATATTTTTTAACGATGTGAGTAATTTTTGCCAAGGGGCGGATTCAGGCGAAAATTTAATATGAGATCACAAAAGCTGTTCCCAGCGTTGATTCTGTAAATTAATGACTATCTGCCTTATGATAAAAACATGCTGCCAAGAATGAAAATGAAGTCAGCAAAGCTTGCTCTATTTGTCTAACAACCAAATATACAGAATGCAAAACTTTAAAGGATATGGAAAATTTCCATTGTCTGTATGATGTACTCCTGATAAAGATGCATGACACTGACAGCATAAAGCTGCTTTATGTTATACAAGACTATCAATTCTTATTATTTATCACTAATATAGCATTATCTAGTGCTAGCTATGAACTTTGGTGAGACAGTGCCAAGCACCAAGATCAAGATCCTGAGAGTTATTCATTTATGTGTGGGTAGGATATTGTGCTATGATCATTTAATAAATTGGGTACCTCTAAGACACACTGAACGCAGCACAATTTCTCAGAGTTGCTTACAAAAATTCATGCATCTTACCTAGCACTTAAAAAGATGTTATCATTTTAGTATCTGGACATCAATCCTAAGTACTTGTCAGAAGAAAATCTCATTAAACCAATGTTATTAATGCTTTCAAATAATAAATGCACGAACATTAAAACTATGATCAAGAGAAACTGTAAAAAGGAACAGGAATTACTCATGCATCAGTCTGTCCAGATTTTTATCATGATTTGGAAATTAAACAATAAGCCTTATTGTGACTAAAAGGCTGCTTTATAAAGTATAGTATTAGATCAGGTATTGAAGATATTCAAATGCAAAATCCTCTGTTTAACCAATAAAAGACTGCATGCTCTTTGTTCTTCTCATGCTAACCTAACTTGTAACAAGACAGACAGTTAACACCAAGGAGTTACGAAGCATTGCCAGATGACAGGTGACCAGGGCTTTGGTAGCACCCTGGTCAAGAGGCCAGCCCATTGTAAGGGCTTCGCAGCCTTATTTATTTAAATTTCTGCCAGTGTTGGCCACTGAGACTGAATTTACAGCTTTTCAATTAAAAGGTCATTCTGTGCTAACTAGCACGCCATCGCCTCATTATAATCATAAAATTAGTGAGAAAAGACTAGCATGAATAATACGAAGGAGTCAATCTGAGAGGTGAAGAGGTGCGATTTTCTTGCTTCATCAGAGATGGGAATAAAGCTTGCTGCTTAGAAACAAACATTTTGCTTATAGTGCATGAAAGAAATACTTTACCATTTCTTTCTACTTCAGAACAAATAAATTGGTCATTTTCTGTAAATTAAGCTCGACAGATGAAAGGATGGTTTACAACTGTTGAACAGTGTAAGCTAGGGCACAGCTTCATATGATATGAAATGTCTGTGTGAGATTTTAAGTTTCAAAGCATTGCAAGAGGACTTTTATATTTCTTAATTTGAGCTTAGCCATATTATGTCTTTTTATAAGCGCAATTATTTAAAGTTTTTAAATAAAGACAATAACTCAGAGAAACAGTTACTATCAAATGTATCTCAGAATATTAGTTAATTTACTATTGAAAACTGAGAATGTCATTGAAACTTCAATGTGCCTGTGAACATGCTGGAAATTATGTCATTGAGTACAGAAATGTAAACTACACAAAGGATGAGGACTTTTGCAATTCCTCTCAAAACATTGGGAGAAACTACTCAATGTATCATATCCAAGCCACAAGCAGCCATGAGGCTCCACAATATACACAAATAGAGAAAAAAACCCCCCACAAAAACATGATAAACTTCAGAATAATGAAAATGTTTCAAACAATTTAAAATATTTTTTACTTAATGAAAACCTGGAAGTCATCTGAATTTCAGTCTGAAAGCACAGATCATCATTAAGGGAAAATTACTAGTTTTTGCTCAACACTGGTAATAAGGTGTAAGCCACCAAGAACAGGAAAAGTAAGCTAGAGAGCATGAAACAATTTTCAGGAAGAACACTTAGAGACTACAGCCGAACAGTTTAATGCCCACCATCCTCCATAGTAACCTGCTCTATGTTCAGACCACAACTCACTCTCCAAGAACTTTGTTCTCTTCTAGAGGAACTCATTCTGTACTCAGCAGCCACTGATGAACACATACACAGACATATCCAGTTAGAGGCAACCCTGACCTGCTGCTTTGGATAACCTGCTTGAGTAGCTTAAAGAGACACACTGTCGCTCAAATTGAGAGGCTGAGGTCCTCTGCTTAACGTAGTCCAACTGAACACGTTTTTTTTATTATGCTCTCACTTGTTTTATTTTCCAGAAATGGAGACAGTCTTTAAGTGGATTTGTTGCACATGTGAAATAGTCAGAAACTTGCCCATGGATTTTCCTACAGCAGGAACAAAAAAAAAGAAAGGGCATGGAACATGAAATTCAAATTTCCAAGACCCCCCACTACTGAATCTCCCCCTCTGGAGAAAGCAACTGCAGAAGGTAAACAAAAAGTCTGGTAATTTATTTCCTGCATTGAACAGGATCTTACGGAGACTTTCAGTCTATAATAGCACACAAAATGAGAGTTGATGATGCAATGTTTCTTTCGCTCAAAATGAAGAAATCTCATGTCTATCTACAGTTTTTATATTATGCAGCTGTAGCTGAGAGATCTTGTGATAAAAGCATGCCAATATTTACTGCTCTGTGCATCACAAATCCCCAAATATATGATTAAATAGAAGGAAATTTGATAAAAACAATAAAAACATTCAAAACACTGGTGTAAGTTAGGTGTCTACAGACCTTTGAGAATTAATCAGCTGATTTTAAAGCCCTCTGTAACCAAAGATACACAGCAGATAATTTCAGTTGTGCAGTTCAATTTAGGGGTAGAAAAATACAGATGCATAATTTCAAAAAAGAAATATGTATCAGGCCTAAGTCCTTTGGGAGTACTAACTCTAGAATACATAGCTTGGCCAAATAACAAATAACAGAAAATAACAAATGAAGAGTAGGGGAGAAAATAACATTGTGTACAGAGCACGAAAAATTGAACTATTATGCTTAAAGTCCTATTTCTTGATTCCCATAAAACCTAGGAATTTGAAAAGAGTTTGCCTAAATAACCCTTTTGCATCATTAATTTCTGGGTGCTTATTATTATTTACAGAGGTATTCATAGTTGTGTGAACCACTAGCCTTTGCAGGGTTGGCAACTTGCGTAATG
>VWZW01001651.1:504646-778539 GCA_013397115.1 Edolisoma coerulescens
CATTTAATTGCAATGTAAATTAAAACCACATGAAAACCTTGGTTGTAAACATTATAGTAAATTATAATCATGCATGTGAGTGTAATTCAGATAGCAATAACTGAGCAAATACCATGCAGGAAAACATTCCACACTGTCCATTTTTAATGAAAGAATACACATTTGTGCTTGTGGAGTCCAAATGAAGGACAGTTGGAAGGCTCAAGTATATTTGGTTAGTGTCACAACACAGGGCAGCAAAATGCAATAGAAGTTTTCCTGCAATGGTAAGATAATAACAACCTCTGCACTCACTATCCCCTGCTGGGTGAGAGGTGAATCAGTCCCCTTGATAGCTAGCTGAATTCTGAGCAACATCACCAGGGATGTCGAACTATATGGATTTAAATAATGGACAATTTCCCATAGGGACTAATATGAAACTTTTGTATCAAAGACAATTTTCTAAGAAGAACAAGTAAACTTGAACCTTTATCAAGTAAAAATAGAGCAGGTCAGGGCTTCATAACACACACTTTTTTTTTTTTACTAAATTAATGCATTTCAACAAATGAAAAAAGTAAAAGGATGAAGGAAATTACAAAATATGGGCAGAACTGCCACTACTGAGCTGTGACTGAGCCCACTTCTAGTTAAGATTTCCTTCCCCAGGCAGCTTCATCACTTCATGTGCGGCTGCATCTAAGAGAACTGATACACACAGCAGAGCAGTATAGCAGTTTATCAGCAAGTGTCTTGGATGGATTTACACCATTCCACATGCAAAGTAATAAATAGATACCATCTATTTAAAAGAACAAATACGTTTGGAAGAGATTGAGAAGTTGGAGATACATGCACACACATACATAACATACATATGATACTGTTGCATTTGTGTCAGTATGAGTATTTATATGCAAATGATACTATTTTTATTCTCTAATAGATAAAAATAAGCTCTTTTAGTTCTGTAGTTCCAACTAAGTAGGCCTATGGCATAAAAAGTAATTCAGAGCAGAAAAGCTTTTATCATGTGTGACTAGACCAGGCAGAAAGGGAAGCCTCCCTTCGTTTGGTGCTGCCCTAGTAGGTAGAATGCAGTTCTATTTGTTGAACGTGAGTGGCCATACAGTCCCTCTTGCCTTCCCTATCCTGAACTGTGATGGATGAACTGTTTCTTGTTTATCAGCATATTAGTGTTCCACATAAAAAGCCTCCACTAAGACCACAGTATAATTTGAGTGTAAACAAAGAATTTCAATTGTACTAAATTGTACTCTGTGCCCTGATATAGAAGCAGTCGTACCTTAGGCGTATGAGCATTTTAATACATATTCACTGACCTACTATACCTTTCATTTCTAAAATGTGTATTTTTTCCAAAAGAAACAGGATTTTAAAGCACATTTTGTAGGCTAAAGATAGAAGTAGAGAAAAATTAATTCAGTTTAGGCCAAAGGGAAGAAAAAGTTCGGTTGTTTCTCTTTCACATTGGTAGGAGATATCTACATATAAACATCTGTATGTGCATGCAAGGACATGCACTTTACTTGATGTCAGTGGTTGAGAAAATGAGTGAGTAAGAGGTCTTCTCCATGCAGGTCTACTGATGAAGTGCAGAAGGTAAGATCTCTGTCACTTCCCCAGGGATTCACAGGGAGAGGGGACTTTATGCACTCTCTGTCCTGCAATGGAAGTGTAGTTCAAAATGCATTTCCAGAATGCTGTATGTTCTTTAAGATCTTTCTTGTCTGAATATATTTCTGAAGGCTTCCAATGGATTTTGCCTTCCTCCATGCTGAAATCTCAGTTTTACACTAACAATGAAAAGCCAATAATTTGTAAGTCAAAGTATACATAGATTTTATTAAAATGCCAACTTGCCCCTAGTATCCAGTGCAAATATGAGGCTCAATGCAATGAGCTGTGAGAATAAAATGTAATCAAAAGATTTGAGATAGCTCATGAACCATAACAGTATAAGAGGGAAGGAGACATTTTATCCACTCACCATGTGATGTCCTCTCTTGCAGTGGCAGGATGAGAAGAATCAGGTGGGTTGGGGAAAAGATGTCAAACTCAGAGTGTTAGAATAAAAATGGCCCATGCTGACAAATGTTTATAGATCAGAACAAGCAATGTAAAGTACTGGACAAGAATAAGTGTCTCATATTTCAGAGACAACGAACAGAGAAGATATAGCCATTTCCTAAATGAGGCTAATAAAGCTCCTCCTATGCCCTTCTTTGTTTCCCCTCTGTAAGCCTTTGCCGATGGGGTGCTTACAGCTGCATGAAGTTACAGCCATTGCTAACAGCCAGAGAATGTTTGAGACTAAGATTTGAGAGAATGAAATTCAGTCTACCAAGTTAATACATTGATTAGCAAGGTTATCAATATGATTTTTTTAAGTCGAAAGTTTTAATAATTTACTGACAACAGATGAAAAGTTTTTATTTTCCCCTGCTGCTAAGCCAGTAAAAAGTAGCTGTGAAGAAATTTACTTTCATGTTTGAACTCTAGGTAAAGATCAAACATGGCAAAATTTCAGTCAAAATACGCTATTTCAAAAACATATGAAGACATTATTTAGAATACCTTGACTGATTTACCTAGGTATATTAGATAAAGTTAAAAGATTTGCTAAAATTTCCATTCACTCTTGACATGCACATATACAGAAAAACATAGGTACAATTAAATCAGAAAAAGACATAGCCCAAAATCCTGGAGTTATAATGTTAGAGGCCTATCCTACAGCAAATACTGTGAGACACATATAAGCTGCCTTTTGTGTATATGTTTCAGTAATTTGTCTTTGTCTACATATCTGATTTTTTTTTCAGATCAAAGAATCACAGAATGGATAAGGTTGGAAGGGACCACAGTGGGTCTCCTGGTCCAACCCCCCTGCTGAAGCAGGGTCATCCTACAGCACAGGGTGCAGGATTGTGTCCAGACAGATCTTCAATATTTCCAGTGAGGGAGACTCCACCACCGTCTGGGCAATCTGTCCTGTGCATGGTGACTCACGCAATAGAGAGGTGGAAATTCCTGTGCATCAGTTTCCGCCAATTGCTTCTTGTCCTATTGCTTGACACAACCAAGAAGAACCTGGCTCCATCCTCTTTACACCCTCCCTTTATATATTTATACATATTAATGAGGACCCCTCTCAGTTGCCTTTTCTCAGGGCTGAACAGGCCCAACTCTCTCAGCTTGTCCTTGTAAGAGAGATGCTCCGGTCCCTTAATCACCTTCGTAGCGTCTGCTGGACCTGCTCCAGGAGCATCATGTCTCTCTTGTCCTGAAGAGCCCAGAACTGGACACAGCACTCCAAATGTGGCCACAAGGGCTGAGTAGAGGGGCAGGATCCCTTTTCTGGATCTGCTGGCAGTGCTCTTCCCAACACACCCCAGGACACCACTGCCCTTCTTCGCCCCGAAGGCACTGCTGGCTCATGGACAGCTTGTTGTCCACCAGGACCCACAGGTCCTTCTCCTCAGAGCTGCTTACCAGCAGGTCAGCCCCCAGCCTGTGCTGGTCCATGGGGTTGTTCTCCCCCAGGTGCAGGACCCTGCATTCGCCTTTGCTGAATTTCAGAAGGTTCCTCTCTGCCCATCCAACCTGTTGAGACCCTTCTGGAGGGCTGCACAGCCCTCTGGGGTATCAGCCACGCCTCCCAGCTTCCTGTCATCAGAGAACTTGCTGAGGAGGCATCTCTTCAACTTTGGTTGAACAACAAGAACTAAACCAAGTTTAAATGGTTATCATTGCCTTTAAAAAAAGGTCAAATAACTATAAGACATTAATTAAATATGGCTTCTTTAGTGTAGCCAGTGTGGTGAAAAATAATACTAGAAATAATTGTATTCCCTTCTATGGATTTAGGACAATTAAATGACCATAAAATATATCTGTATATAGGGCTTTCAGAAGAAACCTAGCAAAATACATACATTTGCCATATCTATTGCCAGTGAAAAGAATCACTTTGAAATGTCTGATCTCACTGTCATACACCCTCTATCTCCGCAATTGAGTCTTGCAAAGTTCTACTTTTGTGCTGAAATGTCTTTGTGTTGGTAGGAAAGACAGTGATATAGTGATTCCTAGTTACATAGTTTTGTTAGAAGTTGGCCGTGCACTGACAAATGTTTATGGTTCTGGTAGACAAGTTAAAATCCCATTTAGGTCTGAGAGTAGCTTATCTGTTTGTCAATGTTGACTAACTGAAATGGTGCTGGAGTTAATGCCCTGAACTGCAGTATACTAAGCATGCATGAAAAGATGGGGATAACTAAGTGAAAGAAATGGGATCTTGTAATACACTAAGAGCCACAGAGGTTTTTTTTCCTAAGTTAAATACAACCTTTCCCAGTATAACAGAAAAGCAACCTCCATCTACATTTTCAGTAAATTGTTCTTGCAAAAACAGTATCCTCCTTTTCACATTTAGGCATCTCTGACCAATAGCACTCACCACATGAAAGCTGGCTTTACTGCAGTGGTGTTTACAGAATGGGCACACGTGTATTGCTGTGCACTTGAAACTATCCTCAACAGAAAACCACCCAGTATAAGACTCAAAACTTTTTCTTTGTATATCCTGAGCAATTACAATAATAAATAATTTCTAAATCACAATGTTTTTATATGTCTTTGGGTATTTTGCTTCATTTCTCTCTTATGAACAATGACCTCAGTACTTTCCTTCATACTACTTCTGCTTATTCCATTCAGATGATAAAATCATCACAGGAGAGATTTTTAGTTAGAATATGACTATGTACAGTGCCTGGCATGAAGATGCCCAAGACTCTGGAGGCTGGTAGTGCTGCTGTAAAATAAACAAAAATATAATAATTGAAAATACATTGTGTTGTCCAAGGTGGGAGTCAGAAAGCTTAATTCCATTGTGCAAATTCTTTTAAGGTACAGTTTCCAGTTTTGTTTGTTCATGCACCTAGTCTTCTACAAAAAATTATAATGACAACAGAGTTCTTGTGGTTTGTGTTATAATGGGAGGATAAAATTGTAGCAATTCATGAGAGCAAAAGCTATAAAGAAAATCAACAAACAGAAAAGGAAAGTCATTAGTTGTAAGAACCTACAAATAAATTAAACCTTGCCTAAGATGTATTGATTTTCTGTGGCCTTGCCTAAAGAATAATGTCAGGCATGCTGACAATCCATTAGATTCAGAAGGTAAAAACTACTTATAAATACTCTTTCGCTTCCATCTTAAGACATACACTGGTATCAGACCTCATTCTGATTCTCATCTGCCATGGTGTAAGTCAGGAAAAATTTTCCAAAACTCTTCTAAATGGAGTTATAAGCATAAGGATTAAAATCAAAGAGCATTTTACTGAGTTAAGTTAAAATGATCAAGAAGACCTGTACTGTTTGTATGAATTAAAATTTCCTGACTTCTTTATAATGTCAGCATCTTAACCAAAATAGGCAGTTCCAGGAATGAAATTAAACAATAATCACTGTTATAAATTATGTGCTTAGATTGCAAGAATATGGATTTTACTTAATACTTCCTAAACTAGCAAAATACAATTCTTATAACTGTTAGTAGACATATAAGCAAGAGACTGTCAGAAGACACAGGTGATTAAGCCTGACAATTACTCCTGTCAATAATGAAAAGCCATCAAAATAACAACCACAAATTCTCAATAATTTTCTATTTTAAAATCTCATTATATAATTTTAAATTCTTACATAATTTTTCTGTTTTTATTTTCAATACAAAAAGTATTTCAAAGGTACAAATAGTTCTACGTCTCGTTCCCCCTTGATTTACAGATGCTTGATTCAAGCCTATAACCAAAACAATTATTTTATCATGAAAGGATCTCTCTGCCTACGCTGCAGGCAGAAAAACAAAAGTGGGCACAGACAAACAAAAGACAGGCAGAAAACTTTTGACAGAAAAAAAGAACAGATGGAACAATGTAGCTTGTTCTTAAACATGTTTGGTTTAAACTTTTCTGTCTACCTGTCCTAATGACAATTCAGTTGCAGACAGAAAAATCACCTCTGAATGCCACTAACTTTTTAGAGTTATTAGTTTTATAATTTTATATGCTTTGAAAATGGCTATCTACATGCAGCAAATATGGAGAGCTATGAGGTAGATTAGAATTTTCTGTGTGATGAAGTCTACAGCTAAAAGTCCCTACTGAGATTCTGCAGGTTTTGTAAGGTTTTTACATTTTTCTTGCTTCAGCAATATTAGGTCATAATTTCTGGTTGTTCATACTGGATTGTTTGCATACAAAATTTTGCTTATAGGGTTAGGCATTCAATCTATAGGTATTCTTTAGATTTCATATCATAAAATGACACGTAGTCAAGTCTAGTAGTACATGGGGAGGAGAGAGACTAGACACAACTATTCACAGGTGCTCAAGGCAAGAGGAGTGAATTGTCCTCCCTCTTTGACTACACAGCAATTTAGACTTAGACTTGGACTAGGTGACTGCTCTTCCGACAGCTGGAGCTGAGGGGTTAATTCTTTCTCTGCTGTTCAATAGAGGGAGACCTTTCCTGACCTGCTGAGAAGAAAATATGGAAAGCCTTCCTTCTGAGACTTGTCTTTGTAGGTAAATTCCATGCTTAAGACCACAGAAGAAGAAAAAAAAGCTTCCTACATACATTTCCATAATTCGGTATCAATTTAAAGCAATAAATGAAAATACTTCACATTTAAGAGCATATTAATTTTTTTTGCTCTGACTGAAATATCAGCTTAGATGGCACAACGACATGACTTATAAAACTACTGAAATTTGAGATTTTGGGGTGTGTGTGGCAATATCCATGTCAGTTGAATAACTACATAATGCTATTTGGGTGAGGGACAGGGAGCAGCAGAAGGAAAGAAGCAGAATGAAGAAACTTGCCTGAGAATTTGCTTCCAAAATCAAATTCCTTTACATAACTTGTTACTACAGTGGCAAAATACAAGAAAGTTTGCAGTATTACATAGTAGTCAGTACAACAAGTGAATCAATTGAAGACAAGCATTAAAAGAGTTATTTGCTAATGGGCACCATGCCAGGGTTACTCATGCAATGCTGCCTGCAGAATTCCTAAGCTGAGTTCAGAAGATACAGATCGATGCACCTCCAAAGAGAGTCTATATCAATCTCCATTTCATTCATTAGCTTCCACTCTGAGCTGGTAGGCTGCTAGTTAACTCTTTAAGGTGGGAGAAACTGTCAGTGTAAAGGCCACTGGGACACACACTCTTCTCTGCTGTACTTGACCTGTCGATATTTCTTGAAGCACGCTGTTTAAACTGGTACAGCTAATGGAAAAATGGAGATCTGTGAGGCTTGGAGAGGCTTTCCTAGCTTTATGCTGGCTTATCATTCTACAGCAAACATTAGTAAATGCATCCCGACAAAGTATTCCTATTTGTGTCCTCTCGCATATGAATAACAGGCCTCAGATGAAATAACTCAAACAACTCTGTCCCTGAAATCAAAGACAGCTTAAATAATAAATTATGCTAATTTGAGAAATTAGCACATTGAGATATCATGCAAATGAACTGGAGGCAACTGACATTTGGTTACTAATGAAATTGTACTATTGTCCCAGACAGGCAGAATGAGATAGATACAGCAGTAAAGTTAGAATTCAGTTTCACTTTGAATTTGTTTGGCTGTAAGTTCATTGTAAAATTGTGTAGAAATCCAGCAGGTCCAGAACATGATTGATGCACAAACCATTTAGAATACTTCTGAAAGTGCAAATATAAGATCTAACATATAAAGGTATAATTACTAAAACAAAGAACAATCTCAAACCACCCAGACTTGTGGGCTTTGCTATTTTCTTTCTACAAATATTGAATGTACTAATTTCCCTTGCCTTGCTGCTGAATAAAATCAATTTCCTCAGTAGAGCTGAACTCTCTTTTGTTTAAGGTTAGATGCAAAGTTGATACGCATCCTTAGATATAAAATCCTTGAGTATTTAGAACTACGTCACTGTGTGAATCCACAGCTGGTACGGATTCATTATTTGACAATCAGTGCTCTCCATACAACAACCAACATGCTTGGAATTAGCTGAAGGGAAAAAAGCTTCACATTATTTTAAAACTCTAGTCAAATTGTTTGTATACAAATTTTGATAATAACACCTGCTTTACTCTTTTGGCCGATACAATCCATGGAGAATCTCAGCTCCAACAATTTCCCTGCAGAATTGTCAAACATATGTATTTGTATTTCATTACTTGGGTAATAGCTGATTTGCCAAGTTCATTTACTACTAGTTGCTCCTCACACATCTCAGTGGGATAATTAAGGAATACTAAGAACTGAAACTGTAGTATGTTAGGTGGGGGCTAGAGCAATTGCCCAAATCCCACTTCTGATTAAACTGCTGTCCAGAATTAAATATTCAATAACTGAAATTCTGTTTTCTTCCCTTTCTCTGAGCAATTTATTATCAAGGAGATAGAATAACTCCCTGTTTTGTGCAATAGAGACAAAAAAGCTCACTGCACCACTCAAACCAATTCTAATCCCTTATGAGCCTACAAGAATGGTATTTAAACTGAAAATTGACTGGGTAATGGACTACGTGGTGCCTTCTGTTCTAATGGTTCAATATGTTGGCATTAAAACAAACAAAAGCACATTGATGCCCAGTGCCTGAACTGGGGAGACTCAACAAGGTGGGGGATAAGGTTTAACAGCAGGAAGGCAATTAAAAATCCTTTCTATCTGAGGGTCTATCCGAAACATAAAGTTGCTGACAGTGAAATGGATGCCTCCATTAATTCTGCAGAAAATAGGGGTGTGTTCTTGGACTTGCTTTGTTCTCTTTACATTACACAGGGGCTGCACAAGAAAAAGTTTTTTTCAGCCAGAGATTCCCACAGTGAAGTCTCCAGTGGGACTATTCTGGTTTAACTTCGTAGCTCAAAATTTTGTCTGGCATCTCTTTCATTATGACCTGCTGTGGGCACATTCTGGTCTAACATCAACAGGGTAGAAGTCAGGCAAAATTTCTTCTCCTGTTCTCGTACCTCTTCCATCATGTCATTAGACACAGAGGAAAATTTGGCTTCTAGGTTTGACAGCGATTATGTGAGAGGCACAAATCTCCAAATTATTACAGGTATAACAAAAATCACTGTGTCTGCTTCAGGCTGTCTAACACTTGCCATTGTTCAGTTTCATGCTCCAGTACATGTTACTCTGCTGAACTCTAATCATTTGGACTGACGTTTTCCCTGCCAAGGGGAGTTGCATTTCTAAGCTGCCAGAGGAAAGGTGCCATGCTGTATGAATTACCCATCTGATACGATAATGTCTTTATTACATTTTGGAGACCTCATACAAGACTCCACTAAAGGCATTTTTCTATTTGTTTTGAGATTCATATTAGAGATAAGCATAACATTTCCTAAAAGGCAGAATGACTACAAGCCTTCTGACACTAAACAGAAAATACCCTTTAAAATAATAAATAAGCATCCACAAAGAACATCTAAATTCATGTCTCACTTATTCTCTGATCACACACACAAGATTCATATACACAAGAAAACATGACTAAAAACTACAAACTTTGGAAGTTGATGGATATACTGTCATACAGGTGGTTCATACACTTGAACTTGAGTATTCAGAGCACAAGCATATTTAGAGTTTGGAATTCTTAGGTCCAGTGAAGTTGCTGGTGCCAATGGATATTGAGCATGGCTGCCGACACATTGAGAACTGTGTGTAGGAAATATAAAGTGGATGGAGGACTTAGTGTTTGGGGCTTCAGGGATTACAAAGATAATTGTGGATCAATTCTGCCAAATGATTTGAAGTAACTTAAGCCTGCCATCAGTACTTTAATTGTTTTTACAACAGAACTTGAGAGTGCACTTAGTGCAATGAATGATTTGATAACACCTGGTTGAAATGCCCTGTCCATTAGTTGCGTATCATCTCTCACTTTTATTAAGCTGGTTAGTCTACTGCTCCACTCATTTAAGACCCAAGATTTATGTTAGAAACAGATTTTTACAAGTGTCTGTTGAAATAAATATCTCTTAGTAGGGTTAGAATGCTAAATGCATAAAAAGAGTGGCCTTTCTATCAGAATCTTTCCATATTCATGCTTGTAAGCAATAGCATAAATTTAATAAAAAGTATTGTCTTATTCCTTTACACCAAGCAGTGTTAATCTTTGTATTCAGGAAAGAAAACTAAGTAAAAACTGAATTCTTTATCTCTTTACAAAACATCAAGAATAAACTGTTTCCTAGCAGAGCAACCAGCTGTAACTCCGTGAACTGTTGCTGTTCTTGAAGTAAAACCACTTACTTGACTACTGGCAATCACAAAGGCTAGAGGCAAATTTGGTAAGAAAATCCCACCTGGATGGTTTTGTCTGTTTTCTTCAGTCTGTGAAGAAGCACAGGAGCACAGCTACGTCTTATCACCTCTATCTCCCTTTCTGTAAGATATGACCTATCAAAATCCCCCAGTGTTTCAAACTGATGAACACAAGTGCAATAAATTTTCATGCATAGTCTCAAAACTCAGGATGTTGCCTATAGTGAAGAACTGGAGAGATAATTAATCAATAGAAATTCCAAAATGCAATCAATCTCACTGACAACTTCTCCAAAAGCTAGCTCCAGTCTGTAGCTGGAATGCTGCCAGGCAAAAAGACTTGGATACCTCTGGGCTAAGATTGTTGTAACACCTGCTTGCCATGGTACCTTTCAGGTTGGATGAAAGCATCTGTACACAATGCAGGCCAATATGGAAAATAAATTAATTAGCAACAATATGCTTTCTTAACTCACTCAACACCACCTGATGTCTTCCTTTAATACAAACTGCCAGGGATGCTGTATTGAGAAGCATCATTTGATGAGACTTATCAGTGGATGTTCTGTAGAGCAAAGAGGAACAACTGAGAACTGCCTATTGCTGCAAAATGCCTACAAAACCACTTTTCTAATAGGCAAACCAGAATAATTTCTGTTTTTTTTAAAAAAGTAGTAGATCCTAACTGGAGTAAATTGGTCTAGCTTCATTGGTTTCAAAACAGCCATGAAAATTCATACTTGGTAAACATAGAGTTCTATGTTCCCATGAATGACATTAAAGAGATGGTGCACACTAGCAGAATAAAAAGAGGACTTGAATACAATATTTGTTGAATTAACCTTTATTGAATAGTTTATAAAATCGCTTTCCTTCCTTCCTCCCTACATAAGATCTAAAACCACAAATTAAGTGGGGATGGCATAATCCTAATTGCTAATGTCAACATTAAAGTATTTTGCTTTTTTTTTTTTTTCTGTATGATTGGCAGATCTCTTTATTCCAGATGCATTTTATTAGATGTTACTTATTTACAATGATGAATTAAAAAAGAAAACATTTTGGGAAGAGTGAAAGCCACTCAATATTTTAGTGGCAGGAAACAGAGAACATTGTTGGAGATTAAAAATTAACAATGGTCAAAGCATATTTCTTTTTCATCCATCTTGACTGAAAACCCCCTGTGATCTGAAGCTCAAACACCATTGGGAAAATTTGAAAAAATGTCTAATTCTGCCATTCATTTAAATTCCAAACCATTTGCTTCTTTGATGGAGAAGTTACACTGAAAAATCTGCTGATTCGGCTATTGCAGACTTCAAGAGCTTTCTTACTTTAGCTCACAGCTAAACATCAAGTTCATTATCAACTGATTAGATTGGCAGTTGGTCAAATAAAAAAATATTTTATTAAAACCTTGAATTACAGACAGGCTGGAAAACTTCACCTGTTGGCAATACGCTGGGCTTTTAAAGACTGTTCTAAGAGCTGCCAGTGCTTTTTAAAATTGCCCTCTTAGAGAGTCCAGCATATCTTTAAACAGCTTTCTACAAAAGTTGAATCTGTCTGCTAAGTCTCGGCCTAATACCAGATTAAGTTAAGATCTCAGTGTCTCTTTAAAGAATGATGCCTATGAAATGACAGGGCTGAGAATCAGGCACACGGGCAACTCCTTTCATGCTACTGTTATTCTAAAGGAAAAAGACAATAATGAGAGGCAAAGAGAGATAGGATGGAAGACACAGAAGTGTGAGGAAAAGAAAAGCACAGAGTGCAAATGTTCAATCCCTCACCTTGAATTATGCCTACTTGCCCTCAATCTTCCCTGTTTGATGGCATCTGGACACCGCAGGGTTGCAGAAAATTTAGGCTTTTCTTCTTCGTGTGGAGGAGCAGAACGCTGCATTGAAAAACATGCCATGCTGATAGCTCCTCTCTCAGCTTAAAGAAAGAGTCTTCAAAATGGCTTTGCAGGTCTACCCATGATCATGTGAGAAGACAAACTGTGTCTAAGCATATGCAAAAGAAGCCATAGGTAGGGGAAATAAACACAGAAAGTTTCCAGCAAAAAATAAATCCAAATTGCTTGACCCAATGTAAGGCAGGAGAAACTATTGATCTTCCCAGTAACCAACAGTGAGGTCTGCAATTAAAGACAGAAAGGAATTAGTAACCTATAAAGCTCTGCACTGAGTGAATCGGGAACACTTTCGATTCCATTCTTCTGTCTGTGATTGTTACTTGTTGCCATTTCAGCCATTAAGTATCCCACAAAAAGTCATTTATTCAGTTCTTTAGGCTGCAGATTCTTTGATTGTTGTTTCCTTCTGCCTTAACTGTTTTGAAAGACTTGAAGAAGATAGCAAGGAGAAATAGACTTACTGATATGAGCATATATTTCCATAAAATACTAATTGTTTAACTGAAGAGATCTTCAAGAAGCGTATGTCTTCATTTAACAAAAGCATGTTTTACCTCTTCAAATGAGTATGGAACTGAGTTATAAGATGTTGGAAACTGCCATTTGCCCATACTCTCAAGAACTCAGTTAAGACTCAGCATTAAAATCTGCATTAAAGATCCTCCAGTATCATCTTATAAACTGTGATGAGCAAAAACTTGAACACTTTCTTTCACAGTCCACATACCTAGCATTTCTCAATAAGCAAGCAAAGCAGAGAAGTAGTGACTTATCATTTTGAAATGAGGCATTAGCCTCACTCCATGCAGAAGTTAAAATGCAAGTGAAACAGATTATTGCAAGAAAAGAACATATGGTCAACTGGGTTCTGTACCTGAACTAAGGACAATGAATAATTGCTCACTCAATTCTCTATTTGGTTTTACCACAAGTGTGACACTGAGGAAGAATGTCAAAACGTGTATTCAGAAGGATGGCAAATAAATATTGCACAGCCAAACTTAATTCTAAGACTACCTAACTTTTGAATGCTTGGTTTTGTTACTTTATCATTCTAATAATGTCTGGTGTTACCTAAGCTTCATATCTGAAGACAGAGGCCTAGACAGATAAACAGACATTGATTGATACCAGTCCTCAGCAGTTTTCTTGGCAACACTGCTGAGTGACATTTGTTTATTTCTTTATTATCATTCATTGCCTGACAGGCCAGCCTGCTTATCAGTCATCCCATGCTCCTTTCCCTTAATTAGAGAGATCAAATACACCACCACAAATTCCCTCCTTGACCATCCACAGCCACCACTCAGCAGCAATGCCTCAGCGTAGAAGGAAAAAGAGTGGATTGGCTGATAAGAGAGAGGCTCAGATCCTGCAATGGTCTTCTTACAGGTTTACCAACCAAGCGCAACAGGAATGAGTGAAGAGATCAAAGACACTGACTGTGGTTGATCAGGACAGGTGTTTGTGGTGATGTTTTCAACAGATGGAGGTTCCTGTGAGAGAAGAAAAGAGACCCAGGTTATACCAGCCAAATGTGATGACTCCTCAACCAGAACCACTGCAATCAGTTACATTTTTCTCCCTGTTGTAAAGTGAAGTGCATGCACACACACAGTTTTATCCATTTGCATCTTAAAGAGAAGAAGTGTTATCCCTTTTGAGAAGAAGAACAGATGCAAAAAGAATAAAAGACCTTTACAGTACTGCTTTCATAACAGAATTCTGTTGTTTAGGAGTGATTTATTTCTGAAGAGGAAAAAAATGTAAAGAACTTGGAACACAAAAGTACCTTCTCATCAAGGGTTGTCTATCGTTTCACGACTCACATGTGATGGATGAGATTTATGAATTAGAATCTGCGTCAAAAGATTTACAGCATTCTAAATTAGTTATGGCATCTTCTCGTCTGTGAGCATAAACTTTCAACAAAATATCTATATCACCATCACAGAAGCATGGCCCAGTTCTTTCATTTCACTGCAGCATACCCAGACCCTGTCACAGTGTTTGATGAATTCTTGAAGGAATGGGCTTTAGATCAATTAAAATAAACACCACAAGCTGATTTATCAAATCTTTTCTGAATGCTCTCAGAAAATGTCAAAAATCTGATCCATTGACAGAGAAGAGTCAGAGAATCGTGGCAGCCTATGGGATCACAAGACCTTTTCAAAACCATCATAAATCACTACAGAAAACAAATGGGGCACCATGTGATAAGATTTTGTCTGACAGCTTTGCCTCAACAAGACATATACGAGATAAATGGATACCTTCGTCTGTGCCCAATTGTCAGTTCACAAAGTTCCAACTTGTCAAATTGTAAAATACACCACATCCAAAATAATATACCTTTTTGGATAGCCAATAGCATGATTTACGAAACCTCTCACTCTATTTCTTTGTTGCAATTTTAAAAGTAATTCTGCAGACAGAAATACTTGAGAAAAGACAGACAGGTAGAAAGACAGGAAGGCTGGCCGACAGACCTGTCATATATTACCTAGCACAGTAGTTCTAGTATTGCAGCCTATCTAAAATAATTAATTCCTTCTTTTAATGCATTGTAAAAACTATTTGAATTACTGTAAAGTAACTTCAATCACAATAACCTTTGATATTGCTGTGGGGTTGTTCTCTTTCATGCAGATTCTGAACATATTCAAAACAATGAAGTAATATGTAAATATTTCTCAGGTATTAGTTGGACTCTTGAAAATGCCTTTGTTAATGAGGTATAAGGTTAGGCAAATCAACAAAAATATTCAGGTATCAGAAAACAAATGGATCTGATTCTGAATTAGGAACGTGGGCAGCTATCCATTTTGGTGGTTGGAATTCTATTATCAATACAAATGATAATGATTTGAGCCTGATTTTAATTTTTAATTTTAATTTGTTAAAGAAAAAAATTTTAATGTATTAAAAAAACAAATGGTATCATTTACAAGTGGTTATGGACATAGAAGATTTTCAAAATTTCAAGCATTTTCAACATTCCAAAATTTGTTAGGAATTGGTAGAGTAAAAAACCTGGGTAGTAGTCTCTGTTGCCAGCTTTTAAAACACCGGCTTATCTTTCCTCAATATGTAATAAGACTGCAATCATTATTACACAGGGCATGAAGAAATACAGAGAATTGAAAATACAGGCTAGAGCCTGTGCTTTTCAATGTTATTTATTTTTTAAGCATTATTTCTGTGCAGCTCTACAACTGCCATACTTCTAACAGAAGAAAATTTAAAAATTTAAATTCTGAAGAAATTCCATTTTTAAATAAGTATCTTCCTCAGAGATGCATAATGCTTCCTATGTCCAGTTTTCATTTTAGGGAGGAGGCAGAATCAAAATCCCTTTAGAATTTGTTTGTTGAAACTATAGTATTGATAATGTACTTAAAGGGCTTTGTGATCTTCAAGGTGTCATGAGGGAAAAACAGTCACAAGAGTCCTTCCAGGGGCTCTATCTGGGACTAACAAAATCAGGAGCAGAGAAAAGTTTGAAAAGTCTTTTAAACCTAGGCCAATGCCTCTTCAGACTCCTTGTACAAATGAGTGATAATCAGATAAAGACATCAGCACAGCCTAGGTCCTTTCACATATGATTTCAGACCAGACCGTCATGAAGGGATGACGCTGGTGTGCTGATGAATGACCTCCCCACAAGAGCTATGCAGCAGAGTCTCTGGCCACGTGTTAGCCGTTACACTCATTAAAGGCCTTTGACATAACCAGAGAGATGATTAGTCTACATGAGGTCTCCTTCAGGAGTTATACTAAATTGATTCTACTTCTTCTTCAATCCCATGTGAAATACATGTTTCAGTGTCTGTAAGATCTGGAAGAAAAAGAGTAATGTGAATGCCAATCTATGAATAGGAGAACCAATGGAAGTGGGAAAAGGAAAGCAATCTCAGAAACTAGATGCAATCAAAATGTACGGTCTTTCTCCAGTGAAGGATACTTCAGTTATTAAGCTGAATGCACCTCTTTAACGTCTCAGCACTGCTCAGATAGAAAATCAGAAGAATTCTTTTCTTTAACCTTTTCTCTCCAAGTGCCTACTGGAAGGAGTTCAACATCCTACCTACTGTTGGTGCTACATGTCTACGTTTTGCTAGTTTTGAGTACTAAGTAAACTCAACTTTGCTGCCAGCCTTTAAGCTATGAAATCATTTAGCACACCCTTAGTGTCACTGAGAATATGTAATGGTATCCATGCACATACATGTAAAAGACTATTTGTTGTCTCTCTTGAGTAGTAATCTAGAGCTTCTCTTAATTGCTGTTTGTGCCCCAATGCTCATATAATAAATGGTCTATTCATTTTTAATTAAAGTTTCAGTACTAAAACAATGGGGAATGATAAAAATACACTTCTATTCTGTGTTGCTTAAAATAAAATTGATTTTATTTATAAAATAAATTAATCTGTAATCTGGAATTTCCTACAGTTTATACTTTTAATGGAAATATGCAATATATTGATAAAAGAATAGAATACATATTTGTATTTATCAGCCTTGTCTCAATTTCCTTCATCTGCAGAAAAAGTGGCTGGATCACTCTGTGGCCTTCCATTGTTCTTGTATTTTGCTAACTGCAGAACTATAACTAAAAATAAACACAAGGATGTAAGTCAGCAAGTGGAGCACTTGAGCACTTTGCCTTATGGCAAACTCCTTTATTTCATTTGTAACAATGGCTTTGAATTCATGTATATAGTAAAAAAAAGTTTTAATTTCAGAACAACATCCGTTAGACCATTATTCAAACTTTGGAGGTGCATGGACTGGTAGTACCTGAGCTTAGAAAGAGTTCTTGGCAAATCCCTGTGAAATTTTTTGACAGATTCATCTTCTAGCCTTTGGAAAAGAGAAGGTGCTCCAGGCAAGATATTTGATTAATGCCACAAAAAATAGTGTTGCTGGCACAGCTGGTATGTTGGGAGAAAAATTCATCACTAACTCTGAAACTGCCATGTAATTTTCTCTCAACAGTTCTTTTCCGTACTTGACAGAAGATTTGCACAGGACAAACTAGCTTGACAGAGGACAAGTCAGCCAGCTGTTGAGGTATCTCTAAACATGACAGATCACTATGTTTTAACTCAGATTAATTCACTTATTACAGGTAGACCTAAATCACTGGTCATTGTCAAACCAGTTGTCACAACTAGCAAATCATGTCAGATTTCTGAACAAAAATATTTCAAATCTTAAACAGTTCTTATAACCTCAGCCTGTCTGCTTTTCACACAGCCAAGTAAAGCACTGCAAAATAACCAACGCTGCTCCAGCAGTATCTGTGTTGTTTGTCTGGTATTTAATAGGACCGACCAGAAGGACTTGGAAATTGAGTGCAGATTCTGGTAACTGAGAAAAATGAAAGTATTTCTTCCAAGTTGCTTTCCTGCATCCCACCCCAACTTTTTTGTCTCTTTTTTGTTGCTTTTAAAACATTACCTGTTGCATTAAACTCTTACCCATTTTTTTCACTTTACTTTCAACTGTAAAATATATAAAAAACAACAGGACTAATTTTAAATATGTCCAGCATTGGCTTGCCAGAATTATTAGATTGCTGGATTTGAATGAAAAATCACTGTCAAAATGTGATAGCAGAATGAAGTCCATATTTAGGGCTGTATTTCAATTAGTTTTCTCTAAGTGATTAGATAATAAAATCAGTAATTCAGATATATTCAACAGATTTAAAGGCTACAGAGCCTGAAGCAT
Organism: Edolisoma coerulescens; assembly: GCA_013397115.1. Taxonomy (NCBI): domain Eukaryota; kingdom Metazoa; phylum Chordata; class Aves; order Passeriformes; family Campephagidae; genus Edolisoma; species Edolisoma coerulescens. The sequence continues at coordinate 522,661 of VWZW01001651.1, forward strand.
ATTTGCAATATCAGAATTATAGACTGTCCCAAATCTGTGCTATTGGATCCAAACCTCCTAGATCATGGGGAGGTTCAGAAAAAATTTGAATGTTGCCAATGGACCTCAGAGGTAATCAAAAACTTACTTAGTCCAAAACATGTACTGACAGCACAAAACATTTTGCAAACTGAATTCCCTTCTCAGGGTTTTCATAAATGATGCTTATGTTTTCATGGAAATAGATGGCCTTGTCGCTCTCGGACACGAAAGAACACGTGAACTCTGGTCTCAGAGAGAAGGCAGGAAAAAAGGGGGGCCAAATTGGCCCGCTCTTTATTATGTATGTTCTTAGAAATCACCGTGGATTGGAGAGAGAAATTACCACCTCTCAATCACACTGGTCAAAGGAAAGATCCATCAAAAGTCTCCTCCTAAGGAGAATGGAATGCATACAATAAGGACGGTTAGCAAAACGTGGCTATGTTTACAGAAAGTGTGTGAGAACTTTGTTACAGAAATGAAAACATCGAAGAGCTGCAAAATTCAGGGCGACAAGGCCTGACCTCCCAAAAATTTTTGTCTAAACTTTGAGGGAGAATGCTGGGTCTCAGGAGCAGCAATGAAGTGTGTTATGTGAGCCAAGGAAGATTTTTTACAAAGAAAAATAAATACATTTTTCATTATTGCTAATTAACTGTGGTTAAGGGCATCTCAAGATGTGGTATGTGAGGTTTTCAAGACAAGACTGGATGGAATATCAAATAACCTGGCGTGATCTCATATCTGACCCTACTTTAAGGGTCAGCCAGAGATGTCCCTGAAGTCCTTTCCAGTCTGAATTACCCTGTGGTCCTAGCAACATAACTTTCTTTGTTGTATTCTTCGTTTGCATGTAAAGTGCACATCTCTCTTCACCGCCTACTCTGTAAGTGTATATTATATGGTGAAACTTACCACATCCCACTATTCTCATTGTACAACACACACAGTGCATTTCTCCTACAAATCCTCAAACAGTCCAGTAACGAACACAGCTTACACACCTTCCCTCTGTCAATTTATGTAGGATCAGTCCTCTCTGACCAAGTATCTCCTCTCTGTCAGATCAGCTACTAAACAATTAGTTACCTTTTACTTATTACTCCCTTCTGGAATGAAAGGTAGGTATGCAACACATATTTCAAGAATGATAAATACATTTCCTTAGCAGCAACAGAGGAATTCAACACAGTTTAAATAAACAAAGGATTATATACTTTAAAGACATGGGAGAAAAATGCAGTGAAGTTATAGATTCTAGAGGGTTTATGTTTACTGATGGGATTTGTATTAGGATTTTAGTTGGAAACACAAAGTTTATATGTGTTTTCATTAGGGATTGAAACATTTTAGCCTTCTTTCAGCCCAGGGATCCATCGCTTCTCTGTTGGAAATACTTCAGTCTCTCAGAGAATGGAGCTCTCCTTTCTCGTAATACTTTATGTACAATTATACTTATGATAGGTATGTTTTATGCTCCAGCATAAAAGTCCTCCTACTTATCTTTTCTAATCATAGCTGAAAACTTGTGTGAAGGCCTTCAAGGGGAAAGGAGTGTCCTCACTCTTTGCTGCTCCTTGACAGTGCTCCAGGGACGGGTTGGTTGTTATTAGTCATTTGTATAAATGGATCTGTTCTGGCTTGGGGTTCTCACTTTATTGCTGATAGAAGGAAACCTGGAAAAGTGGGTGTGAAAGGACTTGTTAGACGACTTTTTTTAGGTGACTCGGGTATGTATGGACTGGTACACATGCATATTTTGTTTTGCAGAGTTTCAGATCTCCATCATTCTTGTTGTTATAAAATTATTTCCTTAAGAAGTCCTTCACATTTAAAAGGCTAGAGAACCCCATTAGGATCTCTGGCTCACAGACATCCAGATCTTCATATATTTAGGAAACTATAATCACATATAATCCAATGGGTGAGAATATGTATGGATGCATGTCTTTTAAAATCCAGCTATGTTACTTGAAAGGCTGCTTCTTCTTGCTGCTTATCTCCCTCCCTATGCTATTCCAGACAAAACTATTCTCCTATCATGCTAGAAAAACAAATGAACTTTTCCTAAAAGATATTTAAGTTACCTTAAAGAGAGATGGCAAAAAGTTACCATTGCCTCTGTTCAAGTAACCAAGTATATATCAAATGAAATTCAGTTGGGAGCGCTCGTTTCTGTGGTTTGGCTGGTAGGTTGAACTGGGGTAGTTCTGGCAAGATGATGGTGCTGGCAGTCAGCTGAGGTGGCAGCCCATTTGACTGGCACAGTCAAAGGACTGAAGAGGAAATATGTCCACAAATCAAGTGATTCAACAGGCGATTATAACTATATTAACTTTTCTAACTATAACACCCTCAACAGTCCTCAGCAGAAAAAGGCGTGCTTTTTTGTGCTTGGGAAATATATTATTTTGGGGGTCTGTATAACACCAGAAACCATTCCTTGTCTTTCTGCTAAGTGAATCAAGGTCTTAATGTAACTTCTTGTTACAGTCTCATTCCTTCAATATTGACTAAAAAAAAGAATATTAAAGGCCTAAAGAAAAAAAAAGGAGGAAAGAAAGAAGGCAGAGAAAAGTACTATCTTCAGATATTCTATCTTCTTCTATCTTTCCCTATTTCTCAAATTTCCTCTCTTTTGGAGGCAGAAAGTGAATGAGACTGTGGAACTCTAAAAGTAAGGATGGACAGGGGGAAGTGGCACCGAGGTGGAATGATGTTGATACAAAGAGCACACATAATGAATACATTCTAGCTAAGATTATTTGTTGGTATAATGCATAACGTTTTCAACCTATTTAAGTTGCTTTAATTTCACTGACGTATTTTACTATATTTTCATTTTGAAGTTCACAAGACAGCAAGAACATGTAGGTTTGGGGTTTTTTTTTGTTTTGCTTTGGGGTTTTTTTTAGTTTTTACGTTAAGGTATCTTCTTAAAACAGATGAACCAAAACCCTCCAAGGAAGAAATCAATTAATTAAAAATTACATAAGAACATCTGCTTGCAAGCCGATCAAACTAGAAAGGTGAAAACAACGTCTGCTCTAGTGGAGGGAAGAAAGATGACAGTTTGGGGTATCAGGAAAAGGCAAAATGTGGGGTAAATGATAAAGAAGCTGCCAGATTCCATGTTTCGAGTCATGTTAAAATGTGAGCTTAAACACAAAGTTCAGTTCAGTGAAGCAGAAGGACAATTCTCTTCCTTAGATAGAAAAAGATCTTTTTTCATCTGTAGCAGGTGACATATGACTCGTGCAGATGAGCCACTAGCCACTTCAATCCCTATAACTTGAGAAATTCATCAAGGTCCAGGAACACTGACTTGGATTATTCACATGAGCTTGACAAATGCTGTAGAGAGCTGTCATTTAGTATAGCTATGCACAAAAAAATCAAACAGTATTTAACCAAATGTAATGGTGTTCTGTACAAAAGGACTCAAGCAGCACCACAGAACAAATGCCACTGAGCATAACAGGAATGAGTCCTGCTTACATATGATATTTGTTAAATCATGTGCACTCACTATTCAAAACTAACTTTTTAGAAGACAAAATTTCATGTACTTGCAATTAATGTATCCTTTGTAAAAGCTTTTAACATGGTTGTTATTTTCTCTCTAAGTGAACTCATTTAAGCATATTCTGACTTTAAAAAGGGCATATTTTTAGGGTTGACTTTTTAGAGTTCAGTTTATCAAACCCTTAGGTATGCTGGAAAGAGTAAACTTGCTCACATATGTAATTGTGGGATATTTTCTCATATAAAGACATTATTTCATGCATATATGAGAAGCTTAGTAAAACTCCATCTCACTGGCTCATAATTTAGCAGGAACAACATTTTAACACCAAGACCTAAAAATACTTTTAAAATGAGAAATGCAATAATGCTGAGCTATTTGACTGCTTCTTAAGTCAAAGGCATTGGAGGCTTTGTTAACCTAGGCATCACACAGTGTCTCTAGCAAAGTGACATATGTCTCCTTTATACACAGGCATCAGATGAGCCTAATTGAAAATAACACAGATTCAGCAGCTGACAGCCTACTGTGGCTGAGAGGGGAGCATTTCCCCCCCATTTTAAACTATTCTCTCTTCCATTCTTCCCCCCTTTGGGAAAATCACTTCTCAAACTGACATCATGTTACATTTTTTGGGGACAAAACTGCCATTATTTTCATTTAGTTGTGTTTCTCTTAGTGTTACATTAGGAAACAGGACCCACCTAAATGATGAAATAGCACCTCCTGTGTGACAATTTTACAAGATGTGCCTTGATTTCTGCTGCAAATGCAGTTATCAGTTGAGAAAGAAATGTTGAAATGAAATGTAGGATGATGCTCTGTAAGTGAAAAGTGGGTACTACCTTTCAGTGTCCAATGATTCAAAACCTGTGGCTTCTTGAGAGAGAGATGAATCTGAACAAGGCTTATGAGTGACTTTCTAGATTCCATTTAAAATTCTCCATCTCTCATATGTCAGCAAAAAGTCTCAGGCTTGTCATTGTCACCTGAGAAACAGGGCACTAGCAGACCATTTTTAGTGGACAAGTACTTGTGAGGATCAGGCTGTTTGTTTACAGTGAGCACAAGTGTGAATTCTCAGCACACTGTTTTGCATCCACCTCTTTTGCAATAAGACCCTAAGGATGCCTGAAGAGTAGTATTTATACTGAATAATATAAACATCATATTGTAACATCAGACCCAAGTGAGGCATCTTAGTTCCCTCAGCTGTATCAGTGGACAGAGAGTGAACATGCAAAGACCACAAGACAGGCTTCTGCTCTTAATTAAGTTCTTGTCTTCTTGAAAATCCTACCTCATACACCTGAAGTTAAATGCCAAAATGTTAAAATGCTAACCCTATTATGTGTACCAGAGCATCCACCCAAGAAGTTTGTTGTGAGTTGAATAGTTTATTTTCTGGATGCCCAAGAAGAAACACTATAGACTGGGAATATTAAAACTTGGCAACAGCCATCACAACCATCTTTCTTAACTAAATATCAAGGTATTTTTGAGCTCATGGGTGAGTAATTTATTCTGTTTCATTGCAAAGAGTAGTAACAAAAGTTACCAGAAAATCACTACAGATCTAGAACATAGTATTTATGGTCAGATAAAGCCATGTGGAAATGAAACTATTATGAAAATATGCCAAGTGCTCAAGCTGGAGTAACTCTACTGTATGTCAGTGCTCTGGAGACACTTTCCCTTTGCTCAGCAATTTTTTGTGGCTACCTGGCTGACACATTGTTCCGTGCAAGGAAGAGCTCTTTATATTTATATACCATCAATAACAGCACAAGTGGAGGCAAATGGCTGTTGTAAACAACTCTAATTAGGTGACCTTGGAAAAGACCTGACATGCAGGGAGGAATGCTGGTATAGTATTTAACCAGATTCAGTGCACTTAAAAGTTATTTCCTGGTCAGACATTTAACTTGGTCAGGAAAACAGTCAGCAGTCTATGCATGTTCAGCAGGGCTTTCAAAGTCTCTCTTTAAAAAAATCATTAGTTTTGATTTTTTGATTGAAAGTTTTAAGTATCAACCAAGAGAACTTGACAGACAAAATATCATAGTAAATATTATGCTGATCTCAGACCAGAACCAGTTTTAACATTGCCTGAACACATAAATAATATTTTTTTTCACAGAGGAGAAATGCACTTAAACATTTCCTTCTTTCTTTTGGGGTATGTCAGAAATCAGATTCTCCTACTGAAATAGAAATTGGCCTGTACTTGTATACTCTCTGACAGCACAGTAGAGACTAACAACAGAAAAATAACATAATGGAAGAAAACAGAAATAAAATAATAATAAAAAAAATAGGCAAACCCTAGAGGATATAAAACCAAAGAGAAGTAAATGAGAACAAAAGAGAAAAAGAAAATGATACTGAATTTTGCTGTCCATTCCTGTCTAAGAAAAGAACTAAAAAATATTGAGTTTCGTCAAAATGTACACATATCTAATGGGATGCATAAGCTACTATACAAGAGGGAGCTGAAACAGACTCTGATCACAATAGATGAAATTCGGTTTTCTAATGCTTAAATAGAATCTCTGAGTGATTAATATGTCTTTTTACTCACTTTTGGGCTAATAGTGTAACAACCTCCTTCTGTATGTCAAGCTAGTTCCATGGTACTTGCTGTGATAGTAAGTGCACACTTTTTTGTTATGGGCAGATGGTAGTGTCAATCTAAAGCCCACCTTTATAATGTATTGCATTTCATTCATCTCCTTTGACAAAAGACTGCAATGTCTAGACATCGCTAAACGATGTATATTTAAGCTTTGATATGTTGAGCAATACCAACAGAAGGTGGAGTTCGTCAATTGCAAGCTATGTTGCCTCTTCAAAAAGGCTCATTAGTTATTCAAAGAGGTTTTAAACTGTAGACTATAATCTGACTGACTGGTCACCTGTTGTCCCTAACTTACGCCACTTTTCATCCTTGACTGATAAATTCAGATCTTTTTAGAGTTCTACAGTTTTAATATTCATGCTGGAGGGATCCTTGACATCTAAGTTTTATATTCCCCAAAAAATTACAGAATTTTTGTTCTGTTTTCATTTCATAGTGTTTAAACTGTAAGCTCCCAGAAGCCGCTTTTGTATTGATTTGTATTCATCCAACATGTGGCACAACTGACTTGCTTCTTGGTCAATAATTAGGCGATGACACAATAAACATGATTATGACTATTACCTTGGTTTTGATTAACTACAAACTTGCAGCTTTTCACATCACTAGTGTATTAAAATATTTTGTAGGCCCTCTGAAATGATTTCTGAACTTCTGATTGCACTTACATGTGGCTGCATGGTTATAATATTTAGCCCTATAATAAGAAAATGCTTATATTTAAAAAAAAAATCAAGACAATATCATCAGAATTAAGTAGTGAAAAAAAGCTGTATTCACAAAACAACACTGAAAATATTGCTATTTCAGCCACCCTTAGTGGATAACTGCATCGAGGGATTAACCAGAAACCAGTCTTTTTCCCCTTTCTTCAACCCATCCCAGGAGCAGCTAGTAACATCCCTACAGAAATGTTCTGATGACTTTAAAAGTTTTAGTTCTGAGACTGACAAAATATGTCCTTTGTACATCTACTGAATGACCGTCTGCCAGAATAGTCCTCTTACCTTTATTCTTAACTCTCCTTCACCTTTGTGATAGCTCTTGGCAATTTGCATAATAAGAAAATTTATAAATATGTAAAAATGTTTCTAATATGCCCTCTGATAAAATAAAAACATTTTAGTATGGAGAAGCAAGACAAAAAATAGTAATTACAATACTACATAATAGAAAAAATAATGCAAAACTAGCCCAAGATCATTCACTATCCATATCTGAAAGCCACATGAAAAACATGCTGCAATCACCCATAGAATTTTTCTTCTTTTAGCAACAGCAGTTTTATTCTTCAGGAAGTGTTAGCTTTCTCTTAGCTAGTGCATTTGCAACCAAAGGAAAAACAAGAAATAGGAACACTTAACCAGGCAGTGAGAAATCAAAGACCTTCATTGCTGATTTGAAAGTCATGAACACCTTTTTCATACCCTAAACCAGCTCTGTGTGCTAGATGAAACACTTATTTTTGAGCCCTGGACCTGACTGGCTCAAACATATCAGCCAACTTCAGTATTTTATTCAGCATATATACAAGGGAGTAAAGTAACTTATCCACCTTGACTTTACCCAAAGAGGTACATAGTTCTTCTTTAGCCTCTTTGCAACCCATTCTTCTCAACTGAGCCAACCCAAACAGTAAATTACTAGGAACTACACCAACTAATTAATTGCTTGGCTTGAACTTTCCTTCTATTTCCCCATAAAATGTTATATTTCTTTTCCTATTTCTCATTATAATGTGTGGTACTGCTCTTCCTCCTTTTTGTCTTTACATTGGTTGTTGCTACCGTTGTACTTCTTCGTTGCCCTGGTTGCATTTAAGGGCCTTCCCGAGAGAATAAACGGGATAAGATTTCTCATTTTAGATATATTTCCTTTCTCTCTTCATTTACTTAACATGTACCTACAGGAATGTGAAAGCGGATGGACCCTAATCTGAGAATCAGGTCAACTCTATACTGTAAAGGAAACAAAGTCTTTAAGTTCACGTTAGTAAAGCATATATTACAGAGTTAGGAAGAATGGACTAAGCATTCCACTGTGCTGGTATTTTATTCAGCCATTATTAATTGTCGTCAATAATTGGACACCATTAAGCAGTGTTGACTGAATGTGAGATGAGCTAGTCTCAGCTAACTCTTGTATCATATGGAGACTAAATTAGGCTTTTCAATGATTGCTGTTTCTAAGTGGCAAACAAAAGGTATTCTGTATTGCCCCTGTGTCCTTTATGAGTTCCATAAATAACTAATTAACCTCTGCAACAAAAGTCGGCATTAAAACAGGAGGCAGTCTCTCTGTACAAATGATGGGCATCTCAGAAAAGATCTGAGCAACACAAAGCTTACACTCTCCTTTTTTGTAGTGCTCTCCACAGAAATTAAATGCTTATTGACTCCACATTAATATCCATTTAGTAATCTGCCATTTTTGTTTGTTTTAATATAACATGCAGTTTTACAGTAGAAAGGAATTATGCAGTTTAGAAGTATGAATATTAAAAAAGGATATAATTAAATCTGTAGCCTGAAACCTCTGTCTAAAGCTATAATGACAAATTTAGTCCATATTTATTATGGTGCACAAGGGACTTTAACTAGATCATTAGTTTATATGCCTTACTCAGTAGCGAAGTTCTAAAACTTCACATTTTGCATATTATTACATTATTCATTTTTCCAACTAGGCATAAAATATGGCTTCCCAAGAGGACAATACCTAATTCTTCAAAATATACAAAGATAGCAATAAAATGATTAAATTACAACTCTTACATCTGTTCTTCTTGTTTGATTATAAATTAAAATGTTCAAAACCAGAAGAAAACAACGCAGGTAACAAATATGTGTAACCTGCATATCTTCTCAGAATTAAAAAATTTACCCAACTCTATCCCTGCAATTACAAGTGCAGTTGGCTTATCCCATTTTCCACAGGTTGTTGTGTCTCTCTTTGAGAGGTTGTGAAATAGAGTATAATTTGACGATAGATTTAAAAATCACTGACTCTGACTGATAACATGGATTAGGTGCTGTGAACTCACCATCACAGTTACTGAGAAAGGCTGATCAAAGGACTCAATGAGATTTCTCTGTGTATGAACACAGTGGTTTAAAAATCCCATAAAATGTTATGCCTGTCAGGAGAAAAATATAAAATGCTATTCTAAACCACTACCCATCATTGCAAAATGCTGCTTGGTGTTTTCTTTATCAATTACACATTAACAAATCTTTAATCCAATGATGGAAATGCACCAGTGCAGGTGACACTGACAAATTATCCCTGGCAGTCTCTGTACTCATAACAAATTTCAAAGAAGACTACCTTGATATAAAATGCATGAACTATTAAATCACAATGCCTACTGAGAAATTTGATTTTAGGGAGCATTATTAGGGAAATGGTTATTTACTGAAAAATTTATATGTGAGAAAAATAAATGTATTTTAAACTCTATTATTTCACTCACCTGGAGGTGGTTTGTTTCCTAAAATCCTAAAATTCATAAAAATAAATACCTAAAGAAATTGTTTAAATTACTGTGGTCATAATGGCACTGAAGCAGCATTATGCAGCAAGGCATTACTGGATGCCATTGTAGGTTTCTGTGGATAAATTAGGGGAGCAGAAGTTACGAATGAGTGCTCCTTGAAAGCTTCTGAACCAATTGAGTTTTCATCAAATTGAGATACCATACTATGTTTCCAGTTTTCATCTGTCTTGAATGGCTGTATTTACTCTAGATGAAGATTACTCCATAGGTTCCCTCGACACATGCCTTCCAGATACATTTTATGCCATTATCAAAAACATCTTTCTTTCTTTATGTCGTGACTGCTTCAGTTGCAAATAGAAACATGGGAAATAAAGAACAAAGCATGACTTTGAATGATCAAACTCTTCCAGTTACTGAGCTGAACCCACAAAAGTCAACTTACAAAATGCCCCCTAAAGATTTAACTTGCTGTTTACAAAAAGTAATATTAGAGCTGATAATGGGCACAAAATAAATGATGCTTCCATTAAATTGAGAGGGAGGAATAAAAAATTGGATGAAGAAAGAATTTACCAGAATTTGAAAACTCTCATGTGGAAGAGGGCTTTTTGATAAAATATTCCTGTTTACAAGATGACTTTTGATTTATGTACTAATATGTTAAAAATCTATCTTGTTCACCCAATCTGCAAGGGGAAAAAAGAGAAAGGGGAAAAATAAAAGAAACTGACTTCATTACATGGTGTCCCTCGATAAATAAAAACTCGATCTGGCCTCTGTCCACTGCTGTTCTAAATGAGCCCAGTCAGTCTGGCCCATGTTTTTTCATTTCATTTTCTCTAGCCAAATGACTACCATCTGCTGTCACAAAGCTGTCACACAATCAGTAATGGAAGTTTTCTAAGGAATATAATGGCTGAAGTATGAATATATGACATTCCAGCTCCTATCTAGCAGAGTGAGAACAGCAACCCATTTGAAAAGAAACAGCAGTAGTGTTCTCCCACTTCTCAGCAAGTGCATTGTAATACAAATCTTTATTTGGACTCAAGACGTTGACAGGTCAATTGAACAGAATAAGTCTAGTTTATGATGCAGTTGTCAGAAGTGGTTAAAGCAGGAGTCTGTTTACCAGCGCTCTGAGATATTCCAACAATTTTTCTTGCAAACCAGCACCTTGAGGTTAATTACTTTACCAATTTGAGTAAATGGCAAGCCATATTCCCATCTGTCTCCATTAGTTCCCCACTATTTCTCAATTTATGATGACTGGGGTCAAGGCTGTGGTACAAAAGAAGAGCTAATAAAGCATGAATGGAGCAATTTTCTGTTTATACAAATGTGGTAGCCACAGCATAAATACCAAACAGACATTTTAGAAATGCATATTCTTTGCCTTGAAAACTCTGGGTGCTAACTGTATTTAGAGAAGTAAAAAAGAAACACCAGAAATGAATTGCTGTTTCCATACTTATTTATCTTTGATAAAACCTGCTATGTTCTATGCAGCACTGTAATGCCCACTTGCACCCTGGCACAGGAATTAGAAAAGTTCCGAGAAGCCTACAGCAGTTCATCTCTACTAAGCTTGCTAATTCACCAAAGGCAAGCTGCCTGGGAAAGAAAAAAGAAAAATCTCTTTATTTTGGTACCAAAATGCAGCATTACTGAGGCTTTTCTTCCTCAAGTAAACATTTCTTGCTATCTATATAGGATTTAGTGCTGGAATCCCTTAAAAGCTGTTTAGCCGTATGACTGATTTAAGCGCATCTCAAGGGACAATACCTATTTTATTTCTGTTTGTTCATTAAAACACTGTGAAAGTTTACTCCTGTATTAAAAAGTGTAGACTTTCTCTTTCTTAATTTTAAATTCAGCCCTACAGTTATATTCTATTCAAAATACTTAGCTCCCATAACCAGTACCTTAGATAAATAATTTAAGGGAAAACCTCCACCAGTTTCCACAAACTGTTAATGAATATGCTAGTTTGATAAATTCTGCCTAATCTACTTTGTCTAAACAGTGGCAGTCTAAAAACAGAAGATAATATTTTGGCCATTTGCCACAAATGGCAGAATTACTCATTAATTAAACACTACAATAAAATAAATTTTGCTGCAAATGAGGCATAAAGCACGTATTTTCCCACAAATGATTCAAAATAGAATGGAGGTAATAATGTTCTATTGCTGTTTGGGTAGTGTAAAAATTTTAATCCATGACATATCCACCAAAAGCCACAGAAACCCATTAATGTGAACCAAATCACTAAGTCCATATACATATTAATTCCTAATAGTCCAGAGAATAATGCATTTTTCAATTACTACATTCATCCCTAAGATCAGATCAAAAGCCAACCAGTAAAGATGACAGCAGAACAGTCAAAGAACAAAACTGACTATCAACTCTTCTGATTTCTTACGTCATAAAGTAAGGTTTGCATTTATAATATACTTCTATTCTTCACACAGTTCACATTGTCAGTTTTTCTCATTATATACTTTCTATTTTAAAAATACTCTTCTGCTGGTAGTGTGGATTCTAAATAATAATGTTGTTCTTACACTAAGGAAAAACAAAACCAAACACCTAAAGATGACTGGGAAAGCAGAGAAGGGGAAAAGGTGGTTCATTCTGTACTCATTTGGATATCATATTCCTGGTTTATGGCATAATAAAAAACAAAATCAAGGGGACAATTTAAACTGATGAACAGTCTGTCTTCAATCTGTCAATAAAATCCAGGAGGACTTTTCCAGAGAAGTCCTTGTTCAATAGAAACTTTTCCTGTTTCCACTGGATAATTTCAACAACCTTCCTGATTAGAATGATTATGATAACCCTTTTTTTTTTAAAAGATGTGTTTCTTACAATGGTTCTACCCAATTTGGACCTTGAAATTACAAAGAATTTTTAAGCTGCTTCTTTCTGTGTCCACCAAGAAATAATATCTGTAAGTCAAATGCATATATTAACCATGCTAAACTCATACCTTGTGAAAATGTGGTGGAATTGCTATTTTTACTCAATAGTTGCTGTAATTAACAGAATTCATTGGACCTTTTTTCCTGTTATCCTCTATCAAGAATACCTGAATGATGGACATGACCTCAAAATCAGATGCTCATTACCAGTGGAGACTGTAGTAGCAAGTAAAAGTACAATGCACACAATACTAATAGCAAATTTTATATTATACCACTTTATTTGCAACTTAATAGTAAAGTTTTGGTGACCTCAAATGAACAAGTTAGTCTTTCAAACAGTGAGCAGAACAGTTTTAGTTTATTTATGGGGAACAAAAGTTCAGAGTCATCTCCTTGCATGAAAAATACTGATGATGACATTCTGCAAGGATGGAGTTATTCTAAATAGTTGTTCTATAGTAATAACTAATATGTTATGTATGTTTCTGGTCAACATACTTTGGAAGAGGATTCATTTAAGCCACCTAATGCACTTTAACTGCAAAGTAAGATTTTTCATATGAAGAGCTAGTTCAGAAGAGCTAAGCAGTTTTACCTTTTTAGAGTTCATTCCCCTTGCAAGCACATCCCTGTTCACTATGATTTCTCTGTTTTCAAATACTGAAAAGCTTTATTAAGTCATAAAAATGACCACGATTGCGAGAACAATCAACTCCCAGTTGACCCTGAAATTGTATAGGATCCGCTGCTCCAGCTGGATCCCTAAAAATCTATGGGGCTTGATGGGATTCATCTGAGAATCCTCAAAGAGCTGGCTGATGTCATCACAAAACCTCTCTCAATGATTTTTGAGTGGACTTGGGAATCTGGAGAGGCCCCAACTGACTGGAATCTGGTGAATGTTGTCCTCATTTTGGAGGGCAAGGAGGAGCCCAGAAACTACAGGCCTGTCAGTCTCATTTCAGTGCCTGATAAAGTTATGGAGAAGATTATTCTGGAGCTGTTGAAAAACACTGGAAAGACAACACAGTCACTGGTCACAGCCAGCACAGCTTCGTGAAAGTCCTGCTTGTCACACCTGATTTCCTTTTATGACCAGGTAACCCGCCCAGTTGATCCGGGGAAGCCAGTTGATGTAATCTTTTTGGATTTCAGTAAAGCTTTCGATACTGTCTCTCACAGGATCCTTCTGGGCAAAATGTCCAGCACAGCTGGATAAACACATCATGGGATGGGTGAGCAACTGGCTCGTGGGTGTCAGAGACTGAAAACAGTTCATGCCTCAAACACTGATATAAAGTTTTATTCATTATAAAGAAGCTAAAACCAAAGAAGCCTCCCTGAAGACTACGACTTCGGACTGAAAATCAACCTGCTGATTAGATAAAGGGAAACCTATTGTTCAGTCATCTCAGGATGAGGGAAAGGTATGCATCCACAAAAGGCCAAAGTCACCAGCCGCGCTGAGTTTGGGGTGGGGGAGAGCACAGCTCACAGAAGCCAGGTTTACACAGACTTCCCCCAACTGAGGGTGGGGTAGGAGGTTTCGGGTATGTGGCTTAACCTCTGGTCAGAGGCAATAAACCCCCATCCTCCAATTACACAAACCAGCCCAGCTGTAGAACCCCCAACCCCTCAGGCCACATCCATGGGACATTCACGTGAGAGGCCTTGTGCCACAGGACTGCACATGATGCAACAGACCCAGTGCCTGCTGTAAGAGACTGCCCCCCTTCCTTCCTTTCTTTCTTTCTTTCTTTCTTTCTTTCTTTCTTTCTTTCTTTCTTTCTTTCTTTCTTTCTTTCTTTGCCTCTCTCTCTCATATTTACTATTAAATAAACCCCTTACTATTGTCACTGGCATATGGTCTCATTTGCACCTTAATTTGGGCAGAGGAATTTCCAAAGAACCTTAATAATAACTGGATCATAACAGTGGGTCAGGCTCAAAGGGTTATAGTGAATGGGGTGACATCAGACTGTCACTAGTGGGGTTCCACAGGGCTCCATCCTCAGCCTTGTGCTCTTCAACATCTTCATAAGTGACTTGGACTGCAAGGGATACTGAGCAAGTTTCCAGAAAGTACAAAACGGGGAGGAGCTGTTGACTCCCTCAAGGGCAGGGAGGCCCAGCAGAGAGACCTTGACAAGTTAGAGGGCTGGGCAATCACCAACCATATCAAGTTAAACAAGGGGAAGTGCTGGATTCTGCACCTGGGATAGGCAACCCTGGCTGTACACACAGGCTGGGAAATGAGATGCTGGAGAGCAGTGCCATGGAAAGGGACCTGGGGGTCCTGGTCACTGGCAAGTTGAACATGAGCCAGCAGTGCCCCAGCAGCCAGGACAGCCAAGCGTGTCCTGGGGGGCATCAGGCACAGCATCGTCAGCCCAGCAAGGGAGGGGATTGTCCTGCTCTGCTCTGCACTGGGGCAGCCTCACCTCGAGTTCAGTGTGCAGCTCTGGGTGCCACAATAAAAAAAAGACATTAAGCTGTTAGAGAGCATCCAAAGGAGGGCAACGAAGATGGTGAAGGGCCTGGAGGGGAAGCTGTATGAGGAATGGCTGAGGTCACTTTGTCTGTTCAGCCTGAAGGAGACTGAGGGGACACCTCATTGCAGTTACAACTTCCTCTTGAGGGGAAGAGGAGGGGCAGGCACTGATCTCTTCTCTGTGGTGACCAGTGACAGGACCTGAGGCAATGGCCTGAAGCTGTGTCAGGGGAGGTTTAGGTTGGATATTAGAAAAAGATTTTTCACCCAGAGGGTTGTTGGGCACTGGAAGAGGCTCCCCAGGGAAGTGGACACAGCACCAAGCCTGGCAGAGTTCAAGAAGCATTTGGACAATGCTCTCAGGCACACAGTGTTACTCTTGGGGATGGAGCTGTGCAGGGCCAGGAGTAGGACTTGATGCTCCCTTCCAACTCAGCCATTCTGTGATTCTGTGCTTCTGTAATCTTGCTGACTGAATTCACTGAAGAGAACGTGACAGTTAAACTCTAAGAGCCTCAAAGTGGGTGTCCTGGTCTTGTAATGTGTGCTAAGCATAATTGGAAGAAATTCAGAAAAGTAATTCCTTTTAAGACCTGAGGTTGAATCTCAAAAGGGAATATGTAAAATGTCACCCTCTTATTCTCTATGTCACCCAGACTCCTCAGCATTTCAATTTTTAATCACTTTTTTCCCCCTGTGTTTCTGTGGATGAAGCCACAGAACAGTGGGTTTTATATGTTTATCAAAAATGTTCTGGAATGTGGGAAGTCACTGGAAACCCTTTGGGTTACACTGTTCGATCACCTAACTAAAAAAATAGCCAGTACTAATATATGGGAATATTGCAGGGCAGCATTAAACAGTCGGAAATTGCTCGTATCAGTTTAATTAATAAAAATCATGATACAGTAACTGAAGTGAAACGTGTGCTAGCATTTCAAAAACCAGCAAGCTCCTATGGCAAAGATTAATTATACTCACCAAGAGAGATGAAAAAATAACCGTTCAGTGATATACAAGTTTCAATAAAGAACAATTTTCAAAGTCTTACAAAAATGTAGGATTGTCTTAGGGTGGTATTCAAATCATACCTGATTTCATCTACCACAATTTCTTCTACAGGATGAAATGCAAACCACCTTAAAGCAGTATAAGGGTTGACTTCAGCTTCTAAATTGCAATATACATCTGCTTTATAGAGCATCTTTACAGCAGCCTCACAATAAGTTAAACATGGTTTGTAACTTTCGCACTCCCTACACAAAAAACCTGAAGCCCTGGCTTTATTTTTAAACCACTAATTACATGATGGGGAGAAGCCTCTAATTTCTGAGGATGCACTCAAAGACAATTTGTAAGAAGAGTAACAAAATAATGCAGAAGTGCACAAAGACTTTATTAAAAAACCAGTTGGTGTTCAAAGCGCTGACTTCTCCTATACTCCAAATTTGCTCCTGATTCTTGAGCTGGCACTGCTTTAAGCAAAGGTGCAGCTTTGTCAAATGATAAAGCAACAAGACATATTACCCTGCTTCCGTTATGAAATTCCTACAAAAAACCTCAAGAATTTCTCAATTTTGCACATGGAAATGGAATCATTTCCTCTCAGATTTGCTTCACTTATGATATCTATTCTATTAAACATCTTAGGAACAATCAGTTGTACGTATAAGGATTTTACTGCTTTTCTCAAAAATAAAAACCCCAAAACCAAAGCAACAAAAATACAAAACCAAACCAAAACAACAAAAAACAACAGGCTTATAGAATATAAGGAAAGTTTCCTTACAATCTGTTAGCACTTTGGACTGCAGAAGTTATGATGGCAGACAAGGCAGCCACCAGTTAAAAAAGGTGAAACAGCTTCAAATGTCAAAACTTTGTAGAACTAACTCAACAAGACACTATTTTTCTATCTCTTTCATCTTATGAACCATGTTAGAAGAGAATGGACTCAAAATATAAGAATGAAAGGATACTACAAAAATGAAAAAGAAATAAAACGTCTGTTAGTACTTCTCTGCTTTTCTAGATTTGATCCCAGATCTTGAGGTGTTTAGATCTGATAAATACCTTGATACTGAGATAATTCTCAGGATTTTGGCTGTGTTTATGCCCACTGACTAAGCATGCCCGAACAAGTCTTGGTGAAACTGCTTCTTGCTGGGTATCACCACCTGTTCAGTATTTCTTATAAGTAAGTAAGTGCGTTTCCTCTTAGTAGTAGTAATTTTGCATGTTGAACTTTTGGAAGATCCTATCCTTGACAGACAAAATAACATTTAACCTTTCAGTTCATATTAAATAGGAGATTCAGTCAAGTTTCAAGACATTTATTTACATTCAGTAGCTCACTGTAAACAGAATCACTGTTCCTAAGCATTTCAGACAGGAGCTGTTTTTAGAGATAGATCTACTGAGTCCATTAGGGTAAATGCCTTTTTTTTTTACTTCCTAAATTTTCTTATTACACTTGGAATAATGTGACATGAGAATAATCATTGTCTTTTCCTCCCTTTGTGGAGGCAAACACACCTATCTGAATCTGAGCATGTTTCTTGATGAGCAGGCCAGTGAGAGAAATTATGAGCTGAAGAACTGCACTGGCAGCTAAACCACTCGTATAATTAGCAAAATTAAAAAGTTTAGGTACTGAGTAATGCCCCAAGTACTCTGGTTTTCAGCCAAGGCCTCCACTGTTTTACTTCAGTCTATTCCCAAACACAGAAAATTGGTTGGTTTAGCTGTTGTTCCTACCTCCATTTCAGCATGTGTTTGAGGAACTCAGAAAAGAAGGTAAGGAAACACAACATATCCACTACATAAGGACATTTGCCTGGCCAAGGATGAGAAGCTGTATGGTAAAGAACTGAGGTGATGCGTTCCAGAGGCAAAAATTTCATCTGTTCCTATGTCATCACTGTTATTTCAGTACCAGTATCTGATAGATGAGGTAAGCATTCTTGAAATCATCAAGTTAGGATCTCAATTGCTACCATGCTTATATTTCCTGATTTCATTTTGGAATGCTTGCAAATAACAAAATTTTCCAGTGATTTCTGGTTAAAACTTCTCAGTCTCTGAAACTGTAATTTATAAGAGAAAGAGAAAATCCTTTTATAGATTACTGCTTAAGGTCTCTTCTAGTTAAGTAATTCATCAGAAGTCACTGCATCCCAGCTACTCTGGTTTTTTACTACTCTAAGTAAGGGGTGATGAACTGAATGAAGTGCCTTCTGAAAAAGTAAACTGCATACTCTTCGTGCTCCCTGTATATAATAGAAAGTGCAGACTGTATCTGAAGATATGGCAGACCATTTCCTACAGGGAAGTAAGGTGCTTATCTGATGCTAAAATGACATAATTTTTCTTTCCATGGCTAGACNGCAATAAAATCTCCTGTAAGTTAGTTCCCATGAAAGAACTAATAAGGACACTTGTTTTCAATCACAGATGCTCTCTGCACAGTCCTATTCTGAAGTGCTTCATTCAGAGTTTCCCCAATCAATATTTTGACTTTGAGAGGCAGAGCTATTAGAGGTTATTTAGTTGGAGAGCTGGAATGCCAGGTCTTGAGCCAGGCAGTCTTCCTCTATGGCTTGTCAGAGAAGGTAAGAGGAAAATAAAAGACCAGATGCAAAGAAACAGCGTACATTCCCACCCTAACAGATAATCTTATTTTCTGTTATTTCAACCTTTGCTAAACATATTTTATAGATTAGAAAACATGCAAAACCAAAGCACTGGAGAAACATAACATGGAGAATATGGTCATAGTATCATAACTTTTCTCTAAAATGAGCAACAGTATTCTGGCTATTGAGTCCTGGAATGCCACTTCCCCTGTCCTGGGATGAAACTCTTAGCAAACTAAAATATATTCCTTTGTCTACTATATAGAATGATTAGTTAGGTAAGTCAGAATTTGGATTTTTGCGGCAGGCTAGGAGGAAAATATAGTACGATAGGAATATGTATATATATATAAAAATCTCTTTCTTTAGGTATGATAATGGATTTTTAAGTATTTTAAAAAAGAATACAACTTCAATTCCAAGCTGTAAAATTATTTTAACATGACTTATGAATACCTCAAAATCATTTCAAGCAGCAGTTTGGTTTTGCTTCTTCTACCAAAAAGGGTAAAAAGTTCTACCAAACACAAACATAGGGTGAGAGAATACACTGTCTCACCCCCATACAAAAATGACAAATGAAGACTAGAGTTCTTTACAATTCAAATACCTAAGAAAACTTTATTAAACAATGTTTATTACTTGGATTCCTAATCACAGTGGATGACTGCACTCTTATCATCTGTTTTCTGTCCACAGTATGCAGGTATCTCTTTTGGGAAGATTAAGTGCATGGCAGCTTCTATTTTGTTGGATATTCTTCATTTTGGCTACAAATCCTTATAGAAATTCTGCTTAATGTACATAAGGTTTATATCTTAATTGATTTTACTTCATATGCCTTTGTTTTTAGGCGACAGCTTTCTTGCTTTAGACTGGCAACATTTAGGATTATTATTGCTTGTTAGCAGCAGTTCTTTGCCTTCCAAATGCTGCTCTTCTTAAGATATCTTATTTACTAGAAGAACAAACGAAGAAAAAAAGTCTGTGGTTTGGCGCTGCTTATGTCTTGAAGTCAAAAGTTTCTGAAAATCATCAGTTTAGCAGTCACACACCTGTCTGTCCTTTTTTAGCTTCCACTACCACAGGCAGCAATCGAAAGACTTTTTATATAAATTAAATAAGAAAAGAAAAATTTCTGTTACTCCAGATGTTTCTTTTGCATTAATATAATTTTACATTAGTGCTTGTGACTATTTTCTTTTCACTTCATACTTTTGGCATTGATCATCTACTTTTGATCTCACACACTGAGTAAGGGCACTGTTTTCACTATGTTCAGGGTGAAGCTTTCACGCAAGTGATTTTTTATGACTGCTTGCTATCAACATAGAAGCCAAACTGAGGAGACACTGGTTATTTATTTGATAAGACGGGAAAATAAAGATTGAATGAGCACAGAACAACGTTTTATTTTACAATCGAAAAGATCCTTCTACACCTTGAGAGGGAAAGCAAAATATCATATAATTAAAAAAAAATGTTTTCAAAAATAATAGAAGCTTAAGTAGTAGGTACTGAATTGTAACAGATGGTATTTTCATTAAGCTGGTGTATTTTAAACATTTACTTGCTTGTTTTTTAATAGTTGATAAGGCAGTAATTTTTTGTTTTGGTACATATGAATTCTTTTGTACTATAGACTGCAAATTTCTGTTAAAAGCTAAGCTGGTTTTGCTTTTATTTTAGAAATAAGTTACCCGTATACACCAAATGGAAACTCTACAGTTGTCCAATTTACTTTCTCTCTTGATTCAAAGTGGGTGTTTTTGTGTTGCAAGCTGTAACTCCCAATTCCTTTCGGCCAACTCCATATGCATCTGACTGATTATTTGTTTAGTAGCACTCAGCACACTGAACAGGGCAGGTTTGTTCTGCTGACGACTTTATTACCCATCTGCTGCAAAGCACGGTTGTGATATAATTCATTCTATTTACCCTAAAACAACAACAACAACAACAACAAAATCACTTCTCATGGGTATGCAGCGTTATGAGAGGGAAAAATAATTTGACGCTTCATCTTTCAACGTCTTTTGCCTGTACGCAGGGAAAAATTATGTGGATATAGTCCTTTCATTAGAAACAGTGCAATAAAACTAATATTTCTTCCCTGAATATATAGCAGCAAGGAAACATCCCAGCATTTGGAATGTACTTATTTCTCAAATACAATTAACCAGTTGATATAACTACCTCATAATTTGAAACATTTTATGTTTTTTTATTTTACAGGATATTTTTGGTAGTTCTGATTTAGGAAGGCTTTTTCCTTCTGTCAGGTTGAAGGGCTCTTTGTAGTAATTCTGTGTAAATGGTTCACTATGTAAGACACCCAGCAAAAACATGTAAGCACTTTCCTTTCAAAATCCTTCACCAATCTTCCTTCCATCAATCTTTAGAGCACATCTTACACAGTTGTAAAACAGGATGCTGAATGTTTAGAAACTGTTACACAGATAGACTGGAGTGTGCATATGTGCGTGTGCATGCTCGCAGGGAGACAGTGTGGGAGGGGCAGGTGAGGAGGAAAAACCTGAATAACAATGACTTCAGAAAGCAGAGGTTAGAAACAAACACGCCTTTAAACAGTGCACACAGTTGCACCTTTCTTTCTGTAATTTAGATAGAACCAGACTGAAGGTATGTGGTAAGCTAAGCACGGTATATCAATATTTATGCTGCTTGGAATTTACGAACCAGCAAGCTCCTATGCAAATGTCCCAGCTACATAAAGGTAACATTGTTTTCTGCACATCATGCTTCAAGTCATATGTTCTGAAATAAAGATTTCAAGAGTATACTGGCCTTCTTGAATTTTTATTTTATTTAGAAAGCTGTCATTTACAAGGCCAAGCCTCTACTCAAAAAACTCCTGTTTTAATAATGAAGCATATTATTTATTGCATGTACCAGCTATGAATACATTATTTTAACAATGCTTAAAATTGGCCAGAAAATCTACAAGCATTTCCTTCCTTCTCATGTAGAGTGATCAACTCCTGCTCAACAATTTCTCTGTGTGAGACACTGAAATGAAGTAAACAACATGTTTTTCTTTACACTGACAGAGATGGCTATTTATTCTAAGTTCTTTGCTATTTTCATAAACAAAAAAATTAAGAATAAAATTTTCTACAAATTCTGGGTAGTTCTGCACAGACAATTTTCAGTTTTGTCAAGTGAAGCCAAAGTAATATTCTGGTGTCAAGTTTATAGCCATCTGTGCAGATGCAAAGTCAAGTTTGGGCAGCTTTGATCTTGATAAGGTGCAGATATTTTGATGTGAAGGATGACTACCTTAGTTTGAAAGACCAAATGGATAAAAATGCTTCATGTGCTGGGAAGAAGTGGGCAGAAAGCTAAGGCTCATTTTTAAAATATGTTTTCTAACCATTATCAGACATTAATTAAAACAACAGCAGCCAAATTTGGAAAGACTACACCTCCTAGTAACTTGTTCATGTCAATAACCTTTGAAGACAGCTCTACAAAATGAAAGAAATACAAAACCCAAGCCAAGGCCCCCTGAAAAAGTCACAATTCTTCTATCTGGATGGGAAACTAAACTTAAAACATTTAGAAATATCAGAATCCCAAAAATGTATTTTCTGATTACTTGGTAAACCCAAGACAAAGTTTTTCTTACTGCTTCCAGGTTTTGTAGCCCTAATAGTAACTATCACAGTTGGTGTGACTGCAAATGGTTACAGTCATACCTTTAGTGGTGTGGCTACTCAGAGATCTCGGCAGGAACAGCAAAAAGGAGAGGGGGGAAATGTGGGTCTCCCTGAGGTCAATGGCCAAACAGCCATTTGTATCGTGAATTATATAGGTTCAAGAGTCATAAGGCTCCTCTTCTTGGAAGAGGTGGGCATGCAAACATCTGTTCAAGAGCAGTAAGAGCTCAGGAACTCTGACAAACACAGATTCAGAATGGATACAAATGCTTACTGTTGTCTGTGCATTTGTGATTGCGCGAGAAGGGAACTTCAGGCTTTTATTTCATTGGGAAAAGCACACCACCAGATCTCTGAAATGCTCTTAAGCATATATGATGCCTTTAGTAACTGCTAAACATCAAAGTTCTCCTAGTAGCTTGCAGTTAATAGCCACCTTCTAAATCAACAAGGTGAAAACTGATATAAAAATTCATGGAGACCTTGAGAGTGAATTGTTAAGTAGAAATCAGACAGTTTTGCTCTCAATCTGCTTGAAATAAACCTGAAGCTGAAATTAAAATAAAATTTAAAAATCCCTTAGTAAAGAAATATCTAATTCTCTTCCTTGAAATCTTATACTTGAGGGGAGATATAGGAATAACTTTTTTTTGTCTGTCACACAAGTCTGCAGAAATTCCAGTAATTCATAGCTTAAATATTTCCCAACACATCATGAATCAAATGTGCCTTGAAGGAAAAATTATCCTCTTTCTTGTAATCATGGGATTACTACAGTTTTGTAGAGTTGCAATTTAAACTGAAAAATGTAATTTTCCATAATATTCCTTGTGTCCCCAGACTAGATTTGAATTACTAGCCAAAAGTTCCTGTTGCTATTGTAATTTTAATTCACTTTTTGACAGGTAGGAACTTCAATATCTGACACCAGCTGTACAAATTGAGAAGTCACCCACTCTCTTGATATTTCTTTTCAAAATAAATTACTTAAGGATATTTTTCATGACCAGGTATTGGTTTCTACCTGTTTCCTAGAAAGGAAAAGATCAGAAAGCTGCATCTTTTGCCCTCAGTTTTGCCAGTTCCATAGTGAGGTTATCCTCCATTCTTTATTTGTATAAAAATGTTTCAATATAGTACATGACTTCAAACATGTATCATGTGTTGTGAGAGTGTCTGGACAATGGAAGCAATGCAGGGCTTGGGGCTCAGTTTCAAATTTATCATCAAGAAGCACATTCTCAAGTGGCTGAATAACATTATCTGTCTCTTCTTCCTATAACTAAATACATCCATGTGAAATGCACAATAATGTGCTCACATCCCCCTCCCCACAATCCTAATTTTATTTATTGAAATTTTCCTCTTCTATTTAATGTACAGAGAAAAGTTATTTTGCACTGCCACCACTGCAGGAGCTTTTTAAATGATTCAAGGAAGTATAGCTTTCATTTAGGTTTGTGCCCTCCAGTCTGTTTATACTGGTCGATACACTTGTCTGAAAAATATAATGGATTAGCACATCATTCAACAAACTAGTCAGAAGGCAAGCTCAAGGCGACAGAGACCAAAAAGTAAATTACAGCCAGTAGAAGGGACAGGCCAAGCCTACAGCTAGGAAACATCATATCACTACAAAACCTGTATTCTGTGAGAATGTTACTTGAACTGAAATGGGTGAAAAATTTACACTGAAATATAATAAAACAATGAACTCCATGATTTCATACAAAACTATAAATTGTAGGGTTTATGACGTATAATGCAAAATGTGATTCTCACAAAGAGTGCATGCTACAGTCATATCTCCTATCAACAACAGACATTATTACTCTGTAACATGAATGGAGTATTTTGTCTCCAGTTTAGTACTTTTTATTTCAGCACTTATTTAACACATTTAAATATGTGCCAAACCAAATGTGCCAAAAAGCATATAATGAAAAATCTGTGAAAATATATATTATATAGGTAGAACAAACACACACAAAGATGCAATACTACTCCAAAGATGGAAGGTCATTTTCCTCAGCTTAGATAACCTATCTAGATTTCCTAGACAACCTTCAAGGTGAAGTTCATTAGCTACAATTTTTAGCATATATGTAATTAATTAAACTCCTTTGTATAAGTGATAATTGTGGGTTATTTTTCTTTTTGAACCTCCAGCAGTTGATTAGAAAACCAAAATCAAATCACTGTGGCTTTACTTCTACTTTAAAACCTGTAAAAGTGTTATTTGCAATAGTCATTTTAGCTATGTAATACAGAAACCTTTACACACTTACAAAGAGAAAAGAGCCCCAATGTTGTCATAGAGTTTGAAGAATATCATACCACTATAACAACCTTTCAGAAAATTAACACAGTGGTTGAAATTCACTGCTGAGGTAGATCCTTTATCACAAATGGAGGTACATCAAGAAGAGTTGTGTGTGCCATGCTGGAAGGTATAAATCACACCATAATACTATTAAGTAAAATCTTGAAAAGAGTTACAAACAACCTAGCAGATGCATCAGCAGAGAAGAGTGAGAAACTACCTGCCATGTGGCTTCCAAAGTCATGTATCTGTGAGAGAGAAAGCTATCTCTGTAGAAAGTGAACTGGCACTATCATTCCTTTTCTACATTTCCATTCAGCTGTGCTTATGCATCAATTAGTTTTGCCTTACTCCTGCTATTTTCAGTTGTGCTTGTGTCTTACACACGACTGCAGGAATCAGGAAAGACAAGACGAGCATTTCAGATTTCCCTCATGGCCATAGCCCTGGTTTCATTTATTCACAAGATGAACAGAAGCAGATGATTTCTGGAACTCAATTTGCCTATCTCTATTCCCCAGCTCTCACCACACAGAGTCACTTTGAACACCTCGTCTAGGATTCTAGAAGGAGATCATGCCACAGAGCAATGGTCTTTGAAGGGAATTCCCACACTTTTAAATTCATAATAGATGCTTATTGTTACTGGAGCCAAAGGAGCAAATGGGAAGCAAGTGTTTATATTTTGGACCACTGATAGTTTGCTTAATCTAGGTTATTTATGCTCAAGAACTGTGTCAAGCCCCTATACAGTGAGGAAACCTCATAACTTTATGGATAAAATCAAGTGTATTTGGATTCAATTCAAATATACTGCATAGTATAAATTTCAAATATAGTGTATAACATAAATTTCAATTTCCTGAAGGGAGAGGCTCCACAGTTGACTCTTTCCAAGTTGTGTGTATATTGCACTGATAATCAAGTTTTTATTTTGGTAATGAGTTGGTCTGTAAAATCACATTTGCATTGGGATATGTCTATTTCTCAGTTGTCTACCCTTGCACACTACTTCTGGGACATCTTACAGAAGCACCAAAAACCTTCCTTGTTTAAAGCAAAGATGCCAATTTTAAAATGTCATGCCCTATCACAGCTGAGGCCTCAATGTTCAAATATGCTGAGCTTTCAATTCAATATGAAATCTGCCTGTTCTCCTGGCATGGGGCCAACAAGAGACTGATGGGTTTTGACACATTCTTCCCTGGTTTGTTTGTTTCCTGGGCAGGAGCTGTTGTTCAACACCAATCACTATTTTAGATGTTTAGTTATGTTTCTAAAATTCAGACCGTGTATATCTATATTTTAAATATATACAATATGACAAATCAATTAAACATTGAGATTCATGTCCTACTTTTATAAGCACATGTAATTTCACACTTCTGAGCGACCAAATGATAAAGCAGACGCACACAACCTACGCATCAATTTTGGGTGTTTATAGAGGTAAAGAGGGTATAAAGAAACAAAATATTAACACATAATATCAGTACTTTTTCACTACTGAAATTCAAGTATTGCTAATAAATGGGTTTGGTCATAATTTTTCTCTCCAGAAATTCTGATTTTGCTTTGTTTTTGGTGAGATTGCCACTGATTTTAATGAGAGTTCCCACAGCTCAAAAATCCAAGCCCAAATCCCTCAAAGGTTTAACTGAATAAGTTTATCATTTATTTCACAGCTTTCAGTGAGAATTCTTGTGTTCATGTTTCCAGGATCCAAGCCTTTTTTATGACATATTAATCCCTTCTTCTACTCACACTCTATTTTACTATTTTGTTATGATTTATCCATCCTATCTTCTACTCATACTCCTTTTATTTCAATTTCAACTTGTAGTACTACCTTTCATTACTGTTGTTTTAACACTTATCTGTCAGAAAACTGCTTTCAGCTCCTTGTCACATTGCCAATTTTACCCCTGTTTAGAAATTTTTACAGGACACACATCTGTTTCAGACTGAAAAATTTAGAAAATTTCAGCTAAGGCTCAGTCTAGACACAACAGCTTTTTTTTTTTTTTTGCTCATGTTAAAGCAGCAAGATTTTTTTGAGCACTCATCACATTCCCATTTCTACTACAAAATGGATCTGAAACTGGCAGATGGATTTGCCTTCATACTAGCAAGAGGCTATTTGCCATTCCAATAAAAGCGCACTGAGATTTGTCCAAGTCATATGCCACTGAGCAAGCAACCACTGCTTAAATAGATCAATACAAACCTTCATTCTATTTACTTCTACAATCTACAATGCCCTATGCTTATGATTGGGGCCAAGGGTGTGACCTGTACAGTGACTTGTGATTAATATATTGGTGTGATTTTGCAGCTGCAGAATAGGAGCCAAAATAAGAGACAGACACCTCACCAAAGCCGTGCATTTCTGAACTCCTCTTTTTGCTCTTGGATTCTGTAAGATGTGAATAACTAGACAGCCTGATTGCCTATATCTGGCAGAGCTGTGATGGGAACATGTGCTACTGCCACGCATAAGTGTGTGAGAGGGGCCAAATGAATATAAGGGTCTGTCTAGAGGGATTTCAGTTTCCATGGCCAAATCTCATTAGATTCCATTCTTAGTAAACAGATTCCAACCTCCCAACAGTTAGCAGCACTAACCACACTGCACCTTCCCCCAGTAAAACTAAATGTGCTTCATCCTACCATAGCTCTCAAGGACAGCCATGCCCCAAAATCAGAAAGCAAACGTATGTGCTCAGGGTTGTAAGGCTGCAGCTGGACATTCTTTACCTCCTACTAATGTGGGACAGGGTAGGACAGAGGTAAAGAACTTTTCAGCACAACTTCAAGGTTCCTCTTTCAATCATGCACCCATACAGATTCATTCACAGAGATGTATTATATATAAATATATATGCATGCATACTCCTAGCTATAAAGCCAATATTCTCTGTAAGGCATACTGCATTTTGTCATTATACTAGGGCATTATTCAACACAACTAACAGAATATGTATAAAAAAGAAAACTTAAAAGTTTGTCCATCTGGATTTGTTTTTATTGGGGGGAGGGGGATGGCTAATCGTCGATGTAGCATTTATAAAAGGGCAACAACTTTCATGGCTGAATTTTGAAAGGTGAAAAATATTCATCCCTTGTAAACTTTCCTTCTATTGTGAAATGAGATTCTCATAGTCACCAATCTCATTAAAAGTTAAAACTGTGTCTGCTTAGCATTAGCAAGGAATAAAAGGGTAAGAAATGAGGTGTCTATGAGAACTATAGCTATTGACATCATTGACCTATAAATACGTCCTCTTCAAGCTGATATACAGCAATTCATTATCCCTGTTTTGATATAATTGCTATTACTGAAAGCCCTTTGCTTTCAAGTGTTAATACAATTGCAGTTCATTTTTCAGATAATCTGCCAAAAAGAAAAAACTAATTTCTAAATATTTGATCATAAAAGTTGTCCTCAGCTTTTACAGATAATTTAGTCAAATAATATCAGATAATCTTAGAGCAGATTTAACAGGAAATTGCTAGCGACTCCATCTAAGCAGCATCCATTTGCACTTATATAAATGTACTGAATGTGTAGGAAGACTTTGACAGCTTGCCATATGTGATTTCATTCTGTAGCCTACCTACTTTACCATCAAAAGTTATATCCTTTGAAGCATTGCCAGAATTACTTTAGCCCAGTAGATATGCTAGATGTGCCCTTTAAAAGCCATATCATTTCCTTTCTACTCTGACTAGTTGAATGTAGCATCTGCTCAACTAAATTCCTTTGAAGGTTAAAACCAAAAAAACCCCTGTACTACAGCTCACTAAGATGTCCGGTGGTGAATGAAGACCGTGGATGCAAGAGAATAAATACGACTTAAATGAGACTATAAAAGAGAATCAGAAAAGTATCAGCTATCATGGGCATATTATAATTATACACACAGAATAAATATTTGCATTTCAGGATATGTAAGCGTTTTATTTAAAACAAAAATAAACCCTGAATTTTTTTACTTCCAATCCATTACACTGATTGTTTATATGCAAATTCTGATATTGCTGTGACATGGATGTTAATGCCATAATAAAGAATATCACACATCAACAACTTGATTCAAAATAGCAAATATAGCTACGAATGTACAATCTCCTTTAAAATCTTTGGGTTTTAGTTATTTTAAAAGACATGGTGCTATTTTCACAGCACCTTTCCAGTTGTTCTAGATGATAATGAAGAGATAGGCCAGATCATCTAGTATTACAATGAAGCTGTGACATTTTAGAAATATTTTCAGTTTACCTTCTTTAATTTCTACAAATGCTATTTAAAATTGAAGACTGGTGTTTTTACTAAAGAGGTGAATGGATTCCAGAATTACATGATTTTCTTGGTTGCTAAATTGAAAATGTTCCAAAACACATTAAAAGTGTCCTTTTGTAGTCCTTTTGAAACCCTGCAATATCAATTTTAATTAACAAGCTGTAAAAGTTACATTTATATATCTGGGGTTTTTTTTTCCCCAGTTTCACTTATTATTCTTATTATTTCACAAGAATTTGCACCCTCATTAGGGAGGTTGCAGACTTTGCTAATCTGCAGGGATTTATATTTAAAAGCATCATGAGAATAAAGACAGGACTGTGTCAGATTTAGTAACATCACTGTCCAAATTAGGTACAGCACTAATGTGCTTACACCAGTTGAATAGCTCCTAACCACCTAGAATGGAAAAAGCATAATTTGTTTTGCATCTATCATAGAGGCCTTCCATCAGACACATAGATCTTTCTTCACAGCCACAAGTGTACATAAACCTACAGGAATGTAGTGATATCAAAAAAGAAGAGGAGAATAGAAAAAGTATTAAGGAACCTATTTTGATTTAGCCAAACAAAACATCTGGAATAAGTTCAATTTGAAGTGTACAGAATTCTTTCCGTAGACACATTTTTAGCAAAAAGCAGGAAAGACAAATCCTTACATTTGCAATGAGCATGAGCCCATTTCTAGAAACTGGAATTTGCTTATGTGCATTTCAGTGATTGAATTATTTTCTATTAACAGTTCTTCCCCTGAACTGCCTTCTGTTGGGAAGGCATTGTACACTTAAGCAACAATACATCAAAACTTGATTGGGGAGCTAACAAGGAAGACAGACTGAACCAGAAGATAGGAAACAGATGATAAAAACTTCATAATGTTCACCCCTCCCAAACATGCAACTAATAAAACGTATACCTTTCTCACTACATTTTTTTGGCCAACCACTCTGATCCTGAAGATTTTTATGTCTTTGGAATGCATCTTTCTCAGTGGTTAGACATTAGCTCATCTGCACACAAGGTTGAAGTAAATAAAGTATATAGCAATTACAATCAATGCAAAAATCCTCTGAAATGCCTTAACAGAAGGTTGATTCAGGTTAACTGAATCTGAATATATAAAATTGGAGACAGGACAAAGAAACTGAGCTATCATTTGACCAAAATGTTTTAAAACTTGCAAGCAATCTACAACAAATAAGAAACGAAAAAGAGACATCACTTTCACTCTTATTCAAATTACTAGTTGCTTATAGGGACAGAAGGATTGCTCATTAACTTACAGAATCTATCTTCGTTCCCAATGTAAAATAAGAAACATATTGGCAATATAGAGTAAAATGAGAACTATTCAAAAGCCTGTGAAATCTCTTCATTGACTTATAGGTTGTGGATCAGACTCATGTCATGTCAGGAGAAACAAACACAGGAGGGAAAGCTACTGTTTCTCCAACTGGATTAATGAATTTTAGAAAAGGAAGCATCTCTTCCTACAAACTTTTAAGTCATGACTCATACCTGCTGCCTCAATACATAGAAGAGATCCATTTACAATTTTCATCATATCTTTCTTATGCATACGTTATGGAAGTTCAATAAGAATACATGGATAGCTCCATTGTTATTCAAGGAAACTCAGGAATGCATACGGCTCTGTATTTACCACTTCTGCATGAATAAGTGCTGTCCCAAATGAGACATCTTCCTGAAACCCAGAATGAAAAGGTATAAACTATGCCTAACTGTAATGGCTACATCCTAATACAGCAGTACGCAGCCTAGAAAATACTGGCCACCCAAAAGACCCAAAGACAGGATCTTAAACATAAAATAATTAATATGGGTAATAATTCTGTCATACATTTTATTAGTATAAGGCCAGATTTATTAACACAAAGGCTTTAAAAGTTATCTGGAATACAGTATGAGCAGAATACACCATATCAGTTTATAGATCCATGTGATCCTGTTCAAATAGAGAAATAAGACAGTATTTCCCCTTTATATTTTACTGTTGCCAAACTTTATAATATTATTGCCAATCAAGTGGTTTGATTGTAGCTTCAAAGGCCCTTCTGTAGAATCATGATATTCCCAAAAAGTCTCAGACATCTCCTATGTATTAAAATACATTTTTAGCATTCATGTAGCTAATGGAAAAAGAACACTTGAAAATACAAAGTCACAAAGGGTGCAAAAACCCCTGAATGTTAATAAGCCCTTTAAAATATTATTTTCATATATCTTGAGTAACCAGACTCACTCTTTTAGCTGATGCTGGGCTGTGAGTTCTGAATATCAAAGTTTAGCAAAATTTAGCTTGATTGTTAAGGAAGGAGCAGCATGTCTCCTCACGAGTCTGTTGCTGAGTAGGGGCAGTGTGCTATGTTTCTTCTCTGTCTTCCCCTCCCTGCCTGCTCACACTAGAGGTGTATTTCTTTTGTCCCCTCATACTAATCTGATTCCCCATCCCTCCAATATGTGCATGTGCTTCCTGTCTCTAAAGGGAAGATAATTCCTGCTCTTAGGCACATCTCCTCATTGTTGAAGGAAGATATTTTCTTTCTCGCCTTTCTGCCCTAAATTTCTAACTCTGGGCAAAGGAAGTTCATCACTTCACTCTGTTGCCACGTCTGAGGCCTTGTCTGGGAAAAATGAATTCCTAGTTTTCTACTACCTCATCAGGTGGTCAGTAGAAGTACCCCTCTGCTGCATAGCTGGTTTTGGCTATGCCAGCACTGCTAGAACATGCTGGGATGGGTCCTGATGTCAGATTTTGATGGCATAGCGTGTAAAATGGCAGAGAACTGGCTCTTCTGTGGATTCAAATGCAGAGGATCCTTTTGTGGGAGTGCCATGAGAATGATAAGTCAACATCATCCATGTGGAGCTGAGTTACTCCGGATGAATGCAGGCAGTTCTGAAGGTACGAGCAAACAGCAGAGAGAACTTTTAACGTGAATGCTGTTAAGGAACTCAGCTGAGCAAGTAAGATAAAGTACTGGCTCACAGCAAGCCTGACAAGTTTTCTGCTGCTCTTTTTCCCTGTTCCCTAAATGCAGAAAGCAACCTGGGAGCATTCCCTTTCACGCTGTAACTTAACCAGGAAGCTGCTGTCAGCTGCTGTGCAATTGGAAGCACAGGCAGAGGATGTCTTGGATGGCATCCTGGTTCAAATGCCAGAAGGTAATACAGGGAAATATGGGGTTAAAATGCTAAAGCATAGGTCTATTTTAATGCTGAAGATGAATAGGGAGTGACAAAAGAATATAGATTAACACTGGAAGGGTAATAGCACATGGACATGATTGTCTTGTATTTCCATTACAAACCTTGGGGATTAAGCACCATTAGCCTCTGACTTGGGAGGTTCTCTTGGCTAGATCCCATCTGCAGTGAAGACACTCTCGACAGAATTTGGAACACTTCTGTTCTCTTACCAATCCTCTCTTCCCAGAGTAGTATTACTCGGTTAACTCTGACTGAACACAGAGCAAGTACAGCCCTGACCACGGCTGTAATAATACATGATGCTGGGAAAAGCAGATTAAGACATATTTCCTATCCTTCTTCTGAGCTGCTTGCTCCTGATCTTGAGCTTTTATATGCAACCCCTTAGCTGGACTGGTAGAACTGTCACTGAGGATTTGCAGCTGAAAATATCACTGAACTGATCTGAGTTTAAAGTAGATTTTTTATATTTCATTTTTGCAGCATTATTTTTTAGCCCAGATCCATTCAGTGATTGTGTTTTTAATACATTTGGACACTTTTTCATTCCTTTCATAGCCTTAAAACAACCCTTGAGTATCTGTGGACTGACCCACCCTTCTCAAGTGCTGGGAATGGAAGTTCTGTCACGTGAACCCATACTCCTTCTCTGCTACAAGTCTTGAATCATTTCATACAATGGAAAATTGAGTCATGATTTTCACTTGCCCTGACTCAAATATGGATGTAAAAGAAAATCAAAACTTATAATCAGTGCACTGTATAAGCAATTAAAGGCATGTTTTCTTACTATTAATCAAAATCTATTAATTATAATTTATTAATTTTTAGAAATGAAATTTTCATCCCTCACCAGAAGAATGACTTTTTGAACTTACTCTTAAAAGGTGGAGAGTTTTTTCTTCTCATCTCTAATGTGCCCAAAAAGCATGGAAAATATCTTTAGGGCAAATTTGTATGTTTCTCACCAGCATCTGGGGTATTTTTCCACAGCCATTTGTTTTACAGAATATTCTCCAACTTCTATAAAAATACATTAAAAATCAATGCAAAGAAGATACCAAAGTACTTTGTAGCTAATATGGATAATATGAATGTTGATTCAGGAAAACTTTTTATACTTGCTTTAATAGGAAAGAGACATATAAAATACCTAAATTGTCTTACTCATTTTTCCCAGATATTTTTATTAAAATAATCTGAAACCATTGCATCCATCAGGAAGCAAATGGTCTGATTGCTAATGTTTTCAGTCTTATTCAGTACTGGAAAGAGTTAAAAATCACAATGAAAATACCTTATCAAATGCTTTCTTTTTTTTTTTTCCTTTAACAGCAAATGCTAGAAATTATTAAGTGACATAAAAAGTCTTCAGCCTTTAAGTGTTAAACCAATGAGGCTGTATTTTATTGCATGGAGAATCTGTGATTCATTTTAACCAGTGAATCCCTTCTGCATAAAGGCTTTCAATGTTTCAGCCTCAATGGCTGGTAAAATATGTTCAAAAGAATAAATAAGGGAAACATGATTCTCATGTAAAATGACATTCTGGGTTCCTTTAGTTAACTCAACAGAGAGCTATATTCAGTGGAGCCTATATGACAATACTGTTGGCAGTATTTAAACACACCGTAAAAGAATAAGCAAAACAACGTGATCAGTAACAATAAGTTAATTTCAATCAAAAAAAAAATCATTAAAGCATCGCCATATATTGCATTTGGACTCACTACAAAGTGACAGTCAGCGGATTATTCCACAGATTTCTAATGCTGAAAATTCTGATGGCATTTACTAGCATAACCTTTCAACTCTGAGCACATCAATAGAAACAGACAGTGGTTTGAAATATGATTCCTTGCAGATAGCATATCCTCATTCATCTGACTGTGGTGCTCTGTGCTCCATTGCACAAACAGCGGCTCACCCACTTCTGAGAGGACACTAATAAAAAAGGCATCAATTTTCAGCTCTAGTACTACTGTGATCTCTTTATATGTTCGACATCCAACATTAAATTAAAATGCTGTTATAAATCCTACTTTCTGAATCTGGAATGAGTGTTGGGTTTTTGTCGCATGAGACTGCAGCAAATCTTGTCAAAAGCAAGGAAGCACGTCTTGTTCACTCAGAATTAATGTTGTGGATGAAAGAAGGAGGTAAAAGAGGTTGAAGATGGTGAACTGTGGGTGTCAAAGGCAGTGGGTAAAGCAGCTTTGGGGTACTAAGCAGAGCATAATATTCGCTGCTTTCAACAGATTCCTAGTCAGTAATTATAATTAACAATTACTAACTGCACATGAAAAATAGTTTGTTCATTATATAAAACACTTTAAAAAAATCCTGCAAATTTTAAAATGCTGTTATTTATCACAGTTTGGCAATATATTCCTCTGTGCAAGACAAAACCAGTTTGGTAATAACCAGATAAACAGGCTAAATGTTTTGGATCACTTCACGACCATGCAGTGAAGGTTGTTACAGAGTGTCTATGCAAAATTACGCATATGGATGTTGATGTTCAGGACTTCTGTCAGGTTGTCATTTGCACTTGAGTTGTCTTAAAAGTTCTTGGGTTGGGATAGGGATTTAAAAAAAAACAAAACAAACAACAACATAGAGAAAAAAACTATTAGGCACTGATATGAAATACTGTGAGGATGGCAAAATAAAGCTGTGAACAGTGAGTGGGAGAAAGAAAGCAGGTGGGATATTTCTGCTACGTAGAAGGGTGCCATACGTTTTGGAGTCATTCAGCTGTGTCTGATAACCTCTAATGGCAGGTATCCTTCTTCCTTTAAGAGCTCAGCTAAACTACACTGAGAAGGCAATAATAGCTCCAGCAAAGATACTGCATCTATAGATATTTTCTCCTGTTCACTTCATTCATAATTATGAAGAAAAGAAACAAGCTTGCCTTTTTGGGGGTAGGGGAGTGCCTTCAAGAGTGGTTCAATATCTGGATCGAACAGAGGAACTTTTTCCCCCTAAGGATCCTGCCTGAAGAAACCTTGACATGCACAAAGTCAGAACCTAGACAAAGTTGCCCTGGTGAGAACGATAAGGTCACCCGTGGGATTGCTGAGATTATCTCTGTCAAGCACTTGGACAGCATGCAGTCAAATGATGCATCATGCAGTCATTTTCGGGGGGGAAAAATCAATTTCTTCAGCAGGTCGCTATTTGCTTTTCAAAGTGCCCTTGTAGGCCTTCACCACCAAGCATTTATCAATTTAAATGCTGTAAATTGATAATGTGCCACTGTGCCTTGTACTGTTTCTGAATTATTTTGATACTTATATTTTCTTACTGCTCTCAAAATCCTCAGAGCTGCTCTATTTCAATAGAACTCCTCCCTTGTTCACTTCCTTTAGCAAAAAACACAACAGTAAATTAATATTCTTACAATGAATGTTAAGGAAAAAAAAAATTAAAGCCCCACATGATCAACACAGAATTTCTTAGGCTTTTATTTGCTATTTTTAAAAGGGAAAAACTATTAAAAATTATCAGTGCCAGTGTACCAATTTACTAAATGAGCACAAATGATCATTTTATGTAGAAGTATTTAAATTTAGAACACTAAAATAATGACAACATCACAAAAAAAGAAAAAGCAGCAAGTTCTTTTCTAAATTGGTTATTGTCTAGTTTTGCTTTAAAAAAATTACAGTTCCTGGATTTTGTTATTTTTTGCTTTATTATTATTCTTATTAGTTTATTTTGTTAATGGTATGGGAGGAAAATAAGGTAGAATTTATAGAATCAGTGCAAATGTCAAGATTGCTTTATATTATTTTTTAAGCAAACAGAGCACAAAAGCAATCCTTTAACCACCTACTAACCTCAACTTGATTTGCATTGAAAAACAGGTAGAGCATAGTAGTTGAGGTTTGTGCTTTGTAAAAGCAAAAGAAATACATGGCAGTTGCAAAGCATTCTTAACCTCCAGTGATTTATTGGCCCTCAGCCAAGTTATCAGGGGAATCTAATTCTTCTTTATTATTCAAATAAACCACATTTGGCACCATGGTTCCTTTTCAGAATAGCTTCACAAATAGAATGAGTACTGTCATTTATTTGACCTTGTACTTGTGTGCTGTAGCTATAATTTTATTTGCCATTGCACAGAAAGCCAAAAAAAGGAGATAGGCTATGCTACTGGTAACAGAGTACACGTAATATACCTGTTGGTTTTGCCTGCTTTATTTTCAAAAGCATAAATTATCAAAAATTTATTCTTGTTTTCTTCCTTTTTCATCTCTATTATCTATCTCTTATTATGCCAGCAGCTGCACTGTTCATTTTTAGTGAGCTCTCTTCAACAGGCCAATCTGCAAACCTGCTCTGTGGCCGGGACAAGAAGGAGCAAAGGTAGGAAACATTTTACTCTAAGATGTGGACTTCATGGGCGGGGAACAACACATTGTATCCTTGCTGAGTACAACTGTTGTAAGAGGTGATTAAGAACTTGTTTCCTGAAAGCAAAAGCATTCTAGCCATATTATCAGCTCACAATATTTTCTATTGAACCTGAAACATCATATGTCAGACAATTTTATCCTTTCTGGATAACACATTTTTATTCTATACGGTTCTGCATAGGCTTTTCTCCCTATTTGTTACTATTTATGTTTCAGCATATGTTTGGTCTAAGTCTCGAACACAGAGACTTTTCAAGAGAATTGAAATCTCTTAGGGAAGCACTAGTACTGACTTGTGAACGCTGGAAGGAGGGATTTGAATGCCTCTTCAGTGCTTATCCGTTTTCTTTTGAAATCTCATCCCATTTCTAAAAGGAAATCAGGGACTGAAGATTACAAAGATGGCAGTTATCCTGATATCAAAAATTACCTACTGACTTGGAAAATGACTAGATATATATGGAGAACAAACTGTTTTACATCACAACAGAGATCCAGTGTAAAAAGATGCTTGTATTGGCTACACCATCACAGATCATGTTGTCCAATCCAGAGAAGAAATCCTGGCCATACTGTACATTTCTAGACATTTCTGAGTCTTTCAACAAATACTACAGCTCATGAAAGAACTGGAAAGTACGTTGAACTGTTTCAGCCTGCCTCAAGTATAAGTGAGCTATGACAATTGACATAGACTAAAGTCAATTTACATCGACTCTTTAACTGGGAGATCGGTCCATTCCTGTTGCTTTGACCTTTACCTTCTCTCACTCACTATTTTCAGCTAACCATCTTTTCCTAAACTTTTAAATGTATCTCTGTTCTCCGAAACTGCTCTGATTGCAATTCCACAGTGTGGTCTAAAATATACACCTGCCAAACTAGCTTAAAATTCTTGGTTAGCATTAGCAGGAAGAAAAAGTATTCAAAAAAATATATATGTTGATGGGTGTCTACATGACAGGTATATTCATTGTAATGTCAAAAGGATATTTATTAAAATTTTTGTTTACTGTTCAAATATACTGTTACTTTTGCCAGGGGTAACTTTATTATTATAATTTCCAGGCTACCTTCCAAGATATTGTTTTATCAGATTTGTTTACTATTAGTCCTGCAGCTATCTTAGAACATCAGGATCCATTTGTTTTGCACCACTGGCTCTAAATGTTCAGAAAAGAGTAAAATTGACTACCATAACTGTCTTCACCTGCTAAGATTCAATACAAGAACTATTTTCCTTTAACTAGGAGACATGAGATTTTGCTTTGCAAATAAAAAATATATTTTACATTATTTCCATGCAAACTAGTTAAAAAAAAAAAGAAAAAAAAAACCCACCAAGCAAGGATGAAATCTTAGAGAAATGATTTGACTAGAAAGTAGGACTCCAAAGTCAGCACTTGATGAAGACATTTCAAATAATAATGTATACCATAATGCCGTCAAGTGCTACACTGCCTGGCAGTTCTATATAAGTATAAAGTTTTGGAGTATCAGCATAGGGTATATCAATGTTTTCTTGCAGTGAAAGAAATACAACACCACATGTCTCACATAGCACCAACCCAGAAATTCAGAATTCACAAGTATTTTAAGTTCAGTGTGGTGAAAACTGTAGCATTTCCAAGTATAGTTTGAGAAATGGTTCTATGGATAGACTTGCTGATATTTTTATCAACAAATAAGCTTTGACTAGTGATGTAGTAGGAAGTAGCTACAGCACTTCTTTTGAAATTATTAAGAGACTAGCTATATAATGCTGTACCAGGAGAACAATATATCAAAAATATATAAATACTGGATGTCTGAGAAATACAAAATGTCTCCATAAAGACAGGAGAGAAGAACAGCAAAAACATCAGATATTTTAGTACATCTCAGTAGATTTAATTTATTATTCTATAAAAAACCACGGTACTGGTTCTGATTTTTGGTAGTTTTTTCATCAGTACTTTCAGTGGTGAACTCACGGAAATATCTGCCCTGATATATCAAACACTCTAACATGCAAAGAAAATTGCTTCATTTATCTGATCCCTTTCTTGAAATGTATACGGATCAAGATGAAGTGTAAAGTCTTAACAACATGACATGAGTTCAGAGTAAGTAGAGATTTATCAACTCTATAGTTTGAAAGACAGTGGCAGAAAATGCTTTTAACAAGAGGCTAACATAGGGTTAAAGCCAAATTTTTCTTGAACAGATGATATTTCAGATGGCCACACTATTCCAGATGCATCAATTTCCTTGAAAATCCAATCCATATATGTGCATATGCTGTGCTGGCAGGAGGACTGACTGAAATGGCCAAAACCCAAGAGCTAATATTCTTTTGGCCAGAATAATGCAATTATTATTTTCCTAGCTATCAGTCTAAGCATACAGAGCCATCTGTTATGCAAAGCAAACATACACATCTCAATTATAGAAAATGCAGTTGCCTTGACAGAATTTGGATTACACCACTAACCAGGGCTGTAAAATTTGTTTTAAGCTAGTGTATAATGGATGCCTTTCAGGAGTTTCCTAATTAGCATTTACCTGCTTAAACTAATTATCCATCCTTCTTCTTTACTGGCTTATTAGACTTTGTTGGATACTATGCATAAAACAGATTAATATGAACATAAGACAATAATAAACATTAAAGTTCCAATTCTTTACTGTATTAGCAACATGGTGCTGCACCAATTTCAAAATGTGAGATTCTTGCTACTAACTCCCAAACAGATTAAGTCAGGGATTAAAGTCTATTACAAAACGAGGGACTTTAATGAGAGACAAGAATACTGATATGAGCTAGAAACAGCTCTTGTTTCCATTTCTATCATTGGGTTTGCCAAAGCCAGCACAAAATAACAATTGCTGAACTTATTACAGCCAATTGCTTACGTGTTCTTTGAGGACATAATGAGCATCTATTTGTATTCTCACCAGATAATATTTAAAATTAGTCTTTTTTTGTCACCAGATATTAAAATTTCCCCTTTAATTGTTGGTGGGGTACAGCAAAACTGACAGTGAGTAGCTTATGCTAATAGTTGCTTCCTCATAACTGTGGGTCCCAATTTAAAGTGGCTGAAATAAGTATTATTTCAGTTTTTCTTTTCCTCCTCGGGGTGACTGCAGTAGAAGTAGATGGTCCCACTCTGAAAATCACCATGCAAAATATTTCTGCTTCATTTCTAAGTGCAAGCAGAAAGAAGCTATCCTGCCTAAAAATTTTGAACGCTGCAGGATTAGGAATAAGTATTAACAACTAACTTTTGCCCCACTTCTGTCCTGCCTTTTAATCTTTGAAAAACAGTTGTCACCAATTAAATGAAAAAAAAAAAAAATCCCAAACCAACCCCCCCCAAATTATTATCTCTTATAGATTCATCTTTTCATATTAGTCAGCATTTGTGAAAGCATCAAAATGTGTCCTTGTTGGAACCCTCCCTGCAAGACATTTTAATGGTCTCTTTCAGCATTTCTTGACTCCAAATGACTCCCTGTCATTGTGTCAGCTCCCTGGATAATGCAGGGTACTCCATAAACATCCAGTAATAGGACACAAGGGAAGTACTATTAGAGTGTCCCTTTCCTATCAGGTATAGAGGTTTAAAGTTCAAAACAACTGAGAAAAGAAACTTCATTTGTTCTCAATAAATTAATAATGATCTTTTGTGGCAAAAAGTTTTCATACACATCTCAACGTTCAATACTCGTAGACACATTTTTCAATTGTGTCTTAGGATGAACAGGTTGCAACTTTAAACAACTAATTCAATAATCCATGCAAAATACAGAAACAAAATTATTATTTCCTTAAGAATGATGAACAGAGGAACGCATCGTACACAGTTATGTTCTAGAATTGAAAGCATGTACTTACTTGGGACAGGCCTAAATAGATGGAGACAGTTTCTGAAATGTACAAAAATTTTCCTTCTTGATTTAGTGCAAATACAAATCCATCCAGGGACTACAGAGTAAGGGGAAAAAAAAAAGTGAATAGATTAATAAAAAATTCCAAACTACAAATAGAAATAGATTCAAACAGAGGCATCACAGAATAAATTGAGGAAAATATTCTGACTTTTATGAGAGTGGCTTTAATTTGAACCCTTAAGACAATTCCTTTATATTCTGACTACATATTAATAAACAGCATATGAGTATATTACTAAGTCCAAGTTGATGAGTATGTTACTAAATTAATTTACGGCCATGCTTATATCTGCCATATACTGTATAACATTTATCTCATTTGCTTTATAGAAGAAATATAGAAAAATAAAATGTTCTCTTTTTTTTCATGAAGAAATAAATAAGGAAAACAAATAACCTTTCAATTGAATGGTGTATATAAAAAAATCACCCCCCATCCTTCAGAATCAAAGCAGAGAATTTCCATTTCCAGAAACTCAAAAGGAGAAAATAAAATCCTACCATCACTCAAACCACTATGGACCTCAATAATTTGTAAATTAATTGAGGATTACACACACACGCACGCACATGCACGCATACACGCACACACCATTTTCCTTTTGTGAGACAACAAAGCCAATCAGCAGATTACTGTCAAATATGTTTACAGCTTAGGTCTCTAGAAATGCTATGAACTTCATCCCTTTGGTGTAAAAGTCTAGACCAGATTTTACTTTGACAGGTTCAAGTCTTTGGATGTGGTTTCCATTGCAACTGCAAAAACCAAAATACAACTACAGCAATTAATGCATACCTTTTGAAACACGAGTGCAGGTAATAAACAAGGGACTTTATTCTAAACTGACACAAAGTAAATCACTGTGCATCAAGAAGGGAGTATACCTCTATGAATAAGAGAAAATCTTCACTAGGAAGAAACTGCTTTCATACACTATCCGTATCTTTACCTTTCTGCCTTTTATGAGGGTGATTATTGGCAAACAATCATTGACTATTGCAAAAGTAAAATCATGGCATTCCAGAAATTAGAAATGCTAAAACAGCTCAGAAAATATGAAACAGCCCAAATGTTGGGAGGAACAAGGAACAATCCCAAAAATCCCATCCCAAATATCCTTGTGATAAAAGAACATGTAAAGGAAATTTTGACTGTAGCATTTGAGAGATCAGCCTGGTTTTGGAAGGAAAAAGCACATAAATTTGATGGAGATATATGATGACAAAGTCATGTATCACTCCTTTGCAAATACACAACAGTGATTTCTGAGGGGTTTTAATACTTTTATTCTTCTGCTTCTTAATTAATTTCTAACAGACTGCTAGTCAGAAGCTGTCTTTGGCAAAAGTTCACCCCTCTCTGATGTAGTAGGTGGCAGAATTAGTTCAAAAATCTGAGTTTTCTAAAAATAATAGACCTCATATTGGAAAACAAACCCTCACTAAAGACACTGCATTAAAGAAAGACTCTAATTTATATTTATGAATTAATAAAAATGTAAATCTGCATAGATTTCCTTCATGTAAAAACATTTATATTATGCAAGTAATTTATGGCCTCTTATAAATCATCATGATTTCTTTTTCAAATTATTAACATCGCTTCCTTGAATTTTTAGCATCAATAACAGGTGGAAAATTTGGAACAGTGAAGTTCAAACTTAGATCCACACCAGGACAATCAAAACGTTTGCACATCTGATCTCTCCCACTACGTACAATCTGTTACTCAGAATAAAGTATTCCTAATTCTCTGTCCCATGTTCCTTGGAGGAAACTGGTTTAACCCTCTGTTAAACTGAGAAGCATGACACTGTCTCCCTGGCCACCTATATAGAACTCCATTCTCCAAAAATAACAAGAAATTGTCACCCTGACTCAGACTGATGGGCTATCTGCAGCAGTCAGTTTCCCTGGGTCTGACAGTATGGACAGAGATGCTTCAGAACAGGGTTTGGAATATCCATGCAGGTAATGACAAGCCTACCAGAGGTTTCTTACTAACCCATCCTTAGTAGCTGGCATGACTGTGATATCTTCCTTTCTTGAGGAAAGATGTTTCATAGGTTATTTGTATATCATATAAAAACAACTTTACTCTTCCCAGTTTTTTATATAGCCAGGCTTTTTGTGTGGTCCCCTTTCTCTGTTACTTGAGAGAACAATATACAGTTAAAGCATGTTCTGGTCTGTTATGCACACTGCATTAGTGTGTAATTATCTGGCATATCTAGGCAAAGTTTTGTAAGAACTGGAAAAAATAATTCTCTGAGTCACTGATGGTTTTTCTGCTTCTTTTATACACGTCATCTTATTTAGGAATTCAGGCTTAATGAAACAAAAGTTTGAAGAAACCTTTGAGTACTGATTAGGCAGAAATGTTTCACTCAGTGTAGTTTTGAAATTGGCTGAAGCCAGTTTTTCTGGAAAAAATATAAACAAATAAAACTATTTCTAGTCGACATAGCTGTACAAAGAAATTTCAGCCTCCATGACTAAAGTTTGAAAGTCTTCAGCAACTGGAAGAGTGTTGAAGTGAGAAGTGTTAGTCATCTTAAGCACTTGCTACTTTTCCATGCCATTAACTCTGATTCCCTCCTTTCATTTAAATAGATTTAGTTATTTAGTAATTTCTTCTCTTTCTTTCTGGAGACTATTCCTTACTTTTGCCCCCAGGTTTTACAAGGGAGGTAACTGAGGAGGCACCACTGAAGGACTGGCAGGGCCAATGCAGCATACCAACACCTTTGGATGGGATTAGTCCCTTCCTGTGCCATAAAATTTGTTCACTAAGCCAACTGAGACTACTAAGTCACGGTCAGTCATTCTTTCTCCATTTCTTTTCCCATGTCTCTGAAGTTATGCTTATGGGCAACTACTGATCAAATTCAGTGTTTTGTTCAACAGAGCAAAATCAGAAAGTTTATTTAATCGTATTTTGAAAGAGCCACTGATTAACAGCTAATGGACACCTAACTATTTCTGTGCCCAAAATACAAAGACGTTACAACAAAAGCTCCAAGTACTAAGCTCAAGTCCCAATACCTAAGAAAAATTACAATAAAATAGGAGGAGAAATAGCCACCTTCCAACACAAGGCAGTTCCTCCCACCAGTATGAAAGGGCTGAGACGGACCACTTTTGTGACAATGTTGTTGTTCCTTTTACAGGTCAAACAGTAGTTCTGAAGGACTGTCTCATTCGTTATTCATAGGTATTATTTATGAATATTTATTATTTAAGTAATGCGTGCCGAAATTTTTCAATTTTTCATAAAGCGTACGTCCTTTGTGCATGCCAAGAGAGCAGCAGACTTCAGAGAAGGTGCAAGGCATAAGACAGGTTATGTTTTACACTGGAGAAGAGTATGTGATACCATTGTATACTACAAATTCATAAACAATTTTGTTTTATGAGAAATATCTGGAAGTGTGATTCATACTACCTATGTATAACTAAGGACAAAAACGAGAGAAGGGTAGTGGATTTAGTCAGCTTTCAAATACCTCTTTTAAAAGGAGCACCACAGTGCTTTCCAGCCAGAATTTCTGAACAGTTTCAATGTA
Source organism: Edolisoma coerulescens (assembly GCA_013397115.1). NCBI lineage: Eukaryota > Metazoa > Chordata > Aves > Passeriformes > Campephagidae > Edolisoma > Edolisoma coerulescens. The sequence continues at coordinate 566,869 of VWZW01001651.1, forward strand.
GTTCAAAGGCAGATAAAATTTCTGTTCTGGACCTTCCAGAGTTAACTATAATATAAAAATAGGGCCTGAAAAGGTAACCGGGTTTTCATTATGTCCTATTTTCATTGAAGGTGAGACCATGAATATGAGGAAAATTTTCTTGACTTAATTTCTCTTTTTTTTTTTTTTTTTTAAAGTAAATGAAGTTGACTGTCATAAGCCCAGTCCTATCTCATCTAGTGTGGCAGCTGAAAAAGGGCCAGGGTGACCCCAAATGCCAATTTTGAGCACAATCCAATTTAAGGTAGACTGGCAACTTCTTGTTTAAAACTACACTTACTGGTTTTACACAAAATGTGATTAAAGCTGAAGCTCTCTATTACTTTTGATTTCAGAAAACCATTATGTATTATGCTGTTTCAATCACCACAGGCTACTTTTTAATTTATTTTTTTTTAACTGCCCCACTGTTTTCGACAGGCGCCAATTAAGATTCTGGGGTCAAAGGGTTAATTACATCTTCTTACCCACTATGTAGAATTTTCTGATTATTAACCAAGGTTGGATTAAGATGAAAAAGAACCGACACAAATGTTAATGCTTGCCCCTCCTCAAGAAGATTTATCATAATACCATGCTGAAATCTATATGCTCTCTTCAAAGCTGTAAAGAATGAAATCTTGGAGGGAACACTAAAATAAATGCATTAAAGACAAGCAAGTATCTGATTTATTGAGCCAGTTTTCTTATTCCTGAAAACTGTTCTAAATTAGCCAGGCAGGACTGATACAAGTTTTTCTTTGTCACATATGAGCAAGTCAATGTGGTAGACATGAAGGAAGTGAGACTCAGATTTAAAAGTCACTAGCTACAGCACCTCAGAACAATAATGCAAATTATTATAATTTATATCCTCTGACATCAGAATAATACAAAAATGTAAATCACAGGTTTTTAACCCAAAATACTCACTGCCTTTTACAGTATTTGAAGCATAGTGAGGTTATTTCCTTTCAGGATATGAAACCCACTGTACCACTTTGACCGAATATGCACTTATGTATAATGCATCATAGTAAATGGATTTATATTTGTCTGAGGAATTTTGTCCCAGCCATTTTTGCATATTCCCACTACAGGCAAATTTAAATCACCGGAGTCTTACTACAGTGTCCTTCTGGAGAATATCCTCATATTTCACACTATCCATGAAGTCCCTAATTCTTTCTAGTGTGTTCCAATGCTTCAAAAAACCCTGTTACCCTGACCTAAACTCCAGTTAGAGTGAAGAATTACCAGTAGGCTAGGTTATTTTAATGACAGATTATTTTAAACTAAGCCTTCACCATCTGTTCCACCCCCTAATTATGAATGCAAAAAGGACATATTTCACAATTACATCAGTAAAAAGTAATATATACATGATTTAAATGCATGCATGTGTTCTTTGTCCAATGCAGCATGCATCTGTGATGCTTTTCTCATCATTCAGGCTCTGCTCAGGAGTTAGGGGCTGGGGAAGGGAATACTCCCCCTGATAAAACAGATTAATTGATATACTAAACTTTTCCTGGAAAACAGATCATCTTAATTAGAATTTTTCACTCTTATGACATAGTGATACTATAACTGGAGGTGAGCATTTATTTAAGAACAAAGCCTGTCACCAATTAGACACACAAAATTCAATAAGACCAAAAGTATTTCACTCTTTTTTTCAAAGAGAGGAAGCATTGGATGCAATTGACATTTATGAAAGAAAATAGTCCCTCTCTTATAATATACATATAATTACATTATTTATTTATCTATCATGTTAGAACATGGTTTAAAAATATCATTTACTAAAAAAGAAACAAAAAAGTACGTTTCATTCCAACATGGCAACCATTTTTGGGTGGGGGGGTTAAAATGAAATAAAAGGCATAAATGATGGCTAACAGAAATCTGGCCTCAGTACCCATCTTCTGTGCTCTCATTATTAAGATATCAGAGCAATATCCTCCAGCAACATCAACAAACATGCAAAAGCATAGCTGCTTAGGTGGAAAATCTGACCTTGGGCTTTCACAATTAAGTACTATGAGACAATCGGAGTATTGTGCTGGGAAATAGGATTTTACATGGGGTATGTTTGATACACGTGAATAAAAATGAGCAAGTGAAGTTTGATCATCTACTGAATTACATAAACCTCCAAAAGCTTTATTCCTCCTCTTCTGCCTTTTTAATCCCTTGCAAACAAACAAGCCAATCCTCAAAAAACAAAACAAAACAAAAACCGCACCCCCAAACAAAAGCCCAAATAAAACAAAAAGGCATAAGACTTATGTCAGCCTTCCTTGAGCGACAAGCTTTTTTCCACTGAGCAAAAATCCCAACATAAACCACATAGAAATCCCTGTTTTCAACTCTCATACTGCTGCCATTTTTTCAATCACAGTCCACCATAACGTTTATATGGCTACATGACCATAGACTCCTTGTGAATTAATGACACATACTTGGCAACAAGGCAACATGCATTTGGCACCAAAACAACTACAGTAAAAAAGATGAGGTAAGGGGACAAACTCCAAGGATGTGGTTAGCACAGACTTTGATGCCAGCTTCCTAATTTGTCATTTTCGTGCTCTTTGCTGGTGTGGTCAGGATGCGATTTATGACAACAGAGGAGTGCCAAAAAATAAATTTGTCAATAATAAGGAGGTCTGCTTTATAGCTCAAAGCCAAGAAATGAAGGAGGAGGAGTAAACTTTACTGATTCCCCTGATGCATCTTTTGCAGACTAACAGAATAAGCGTGTTTATATATCCAAAGCAGCAAAGAACTTGCAGTGGCAGTTTTACTACTCGATTAGAAAAAAGCTTCTGTTATTCCAGAACAGAACCATTGCAAAAATGGAAAGTGTAGAAGAGAAAGGTTTAGAGGCCAGAAAAATGTTTAAAGGTGGCAGTTGAGTTCTTAAGATGTACTCCCTGGACTGTTCACTGATAATAGATCTACAAGTATCAGAGCTAAATTTGAGAATCACAGCAAGATTACAAATCTCTAAAATGATGGACGTTCAAGAAAAAAACCTGAGATTAAGAGTTTGACAATTTTTGAATACCAAAGAAATAAATGACTTTTAGGAATCTCTATCCTGCAGACAGAAATATTTTTTTTCTAGAAGGCCATTCTATATTGCTGCAAAATCTCAAACCACCCAGTGAAGTCATGTATTAAAGCACTGAACTTTTATCTTTACGATTTCTGATGAGTTTCTAACCTTTCATTATTTAGGATTCCTAGAGCTCCTAGTCCTGGTTCCAGACCCTTTGGACAGGAATTGTGATGCCAAGAACTGCATGCCACATAATGCAATCAAGTTTATTTACTTAGGATGAGACTTGTCATACAGAGATTACATTATGTATCTCTTCCCCTGAGAAAGTGATCACTTTGGGTCAGGATTAAGTGTACATCTATCTGTGGACTGCCTTTGCTTTGAATACACAGTGTTTGAATGTAAGTGCTTCCTGCCCTTTGGTGGTACAAATATTACAACAGTTATGCATTTCGGCACTGAGAGGTGCTGCCCTGAGTAAAGGACTTGACAATGTATGTACCTGCATAACATTTACTAAATAAGTGCCAAAAGTGAAAGATTAAGGTGATGCAGCAGCAGGAGCTAAGATACATAGAGCTGGCAGAATGAGGGCTGGAGTCCCCAGACCTGCACCTCAGACCACACATCAAGAGACTGTGGGAACCTGATCTGACTGGAACACTGTGCAAGTAGAAGCAAAACTGACTGTGGGAGCAATGCACATTGTTTTGAATGTTACTGTTTCCCAAGCTGCAAGTTTGAAGCCCTTTTATGCTATGTATGAATATTTCAGTTTATGTAAGCTCAATTCAAATTGATCTTCTTCTGATTCATTGTGTATTTGCGTGTTTGGTTAGCTTTTCTGTCAATCTACACAACCTGACACGATGTGAAAGCAAACAGATAAAGGTAGCTAAATGTCAGTTGCCAAAAAACCTAGGTGAAAAAATCAGAAGGAAGAATTTTTTATAGAGAGTTAATTTCACCCTTAAAATATCACCTGTGTACTCAATAGGTACTCAGATGCTCTGGTGATTGATCCTGACAATTGGCTTGCTAGAATTCGACCTCTGTCCCAGACCTGAATATGTGTTCTCACTTGCATCACATAATTTCATACATATGAAGCAGAGAGGCTGTGTTCAAGGAAGAAGAGGATGAGGGGCTTATGCTTAGCATATTTAATCTATTAGATGGCAATATATACAACCAAAATAGATTTGAATGAGAAATTGAGTTGAGTTCTTTGACTAGCATATAGCTCTGATTTATACTCTTCTTGAAAGAATATCTTGAGAATACTTTTCAGACAATGGAATACAGATATAATAAGAACACAGAACATTAAGAACAAATCTGTAGCCTACCCAATCCCGTGCTGTTTCTAACTGTAACCCTTTAAGTTACATGGAAAAAAAAATTAAAAACTGATGTTCTTATCTTCAGCCTCTTATTCCATGTTATAATGCAAAGAAGACAGAACCTGGTCCTAATTTGCTGAGAGTTCCTCCAGCTGTCATTAATCCTTGAACTAATGCAGGAGATCCGTTTGCTATAGCCATTCTTTCTCCACCTATGGGAGTGTGGAGCAGTTCCACATATGTTCTCTCTGAAGTCTTCCAGGATCCATAGACAGCTGGGCTAAATTAGAGCAGCCATTCGCTTTTCCACTAAAAACCAGTATATAAAAGCCTCTATAACTGTTACTGCCACTTGAATCCTTAATCTTGTGACTTGAATCCTTGAATCTGGACTGGCACGAATCAGAACCTGCTAGTTACTAGAAGCTGGGTTTATTGAGACATGGAAAAAAAAGAGAGGAAAAAAGCCCACAAAATTATAACCCCTTAAGGTTCATGTTTTGAAGTGGTTCTTGCAACTCTGAAGATTGTTTCCTCTACTCTGCATGTCTTTGTCTTCCTACCCTACTAACAGCATTCAAATCCATGGTTAGTATTTTCCAGATTTGAGAGAGGTCTAAGAAAAATTCCTACAGGTTTAGAGAAAATAGATTAAAAATGGAGATGAGACTTCAGAGCCTTTGCAGCACTAAAAGCTGGACCACAAGTTTCTGTAGCATTAGACATCATGGAACAGAGACCTTTCAAATGTCTTGATCACTGAAAAATACTCAGGTTACACTGTCTTAAGACACAAAAGTCAGTAGAAGACAGGATGCAAATCTATGTATGCGGTGCTATTCTGGTTCTCACAGAAGCTTTGGTTTCCATTCACTTATCTGTGCAGGGAACACAGGAGTACTGCAAGTACATGGGACAAACAACTTTCTGAAACAATCAGAGACTTCAATAATAATAATAAAATATTTCAAAATATTCTCCTAAAATAGTTATCCACTACATTTACATTCTTCACAGTAAAGTTGGAATCTCTATGCTGGGTTGCAATACTTTGTGCAAGGGTTTTGAGCTTACTGTGCTTCAATCCAGAAGTACATTTCACACAAAAGTGGGAAATGCACATTTATGTGAAAATCAATTATCCTGAGGGAACTGGAGGTCTGGTCCTGAATGAATGTGAGGAAATCAACTCAGTTTGCCACTACAAAACACTATTGCTATGTTGACCTTCCACTTCTGTTTCACAGCTGGAATATGAGACCAGGTGAGAAGACAGCATGTAGGTTTGCCATCAACAGGACTCTAATCTCACCCTAGGCTATGAAGAAATACTGTGTTTCTCCCTCCCTCCCTCTTCTTCGTTTTTCTTTTTTTTTTTTTTTTCCTGAGCTCACCTCTAATGCCTGTGTAGGTAAAGATAAGTATGGATTTTGCTGTTTACCAGCTCATTGCATAAATTCAAGCATATCAACAGCACAGAGCAGCTCTCCCAATGAAAAAGGTTTATATTCTTTTTAAAATACAAACTAATATATTACAGTGGCACCTCTGACTGCTGTGATAATTAAGGGTCTGTTTGTATTTCCATAATAAAATCCTATTCTCTAGTGTGGGGACCGGTAAGTGAGTTATGATTTGTCCAGAAGCCAGAAACACAAGGTTTCAACTAATAATATCTTTTTCTCCTTTTAAAGACAGAAAATGTTCATCTATATTTTCACACAGGGTTTTACTGTGCAGCCAAATTATTATGCTATTCCCTTAAGGAGTGCCCTGGATCAGCTGCAGCACAAAGTATCAGTAACCTGCTCATCAAAGGGTGCTTGAGATTTCCTTGACACTGCAGAGTACAGTAGCTGTTGGTTGTGCCAATAATCTACAAGACCATATTATCTAAAGAGCCCCAAATAAATCTTGACATCACCAATCCTAATGCTATTTATTGCACATGTCAACAATCTGTATGTTGTATCTCGTGTCCCAAGTAGGTACTGACATGATTGCTCTCCGCTGTAACTATCTGATTCACTCCAATTTGTAAGAGACCTGAAGCTTAGTCTCTCCCTAATATGACTGTGGTAAAAGTGCCTTCATCAATGAAAGTGATGAAAGAAAACTCCTCCTCTTGCCAAATGTTAGCACCATTTTCCTGTTATTCAGGATCATCCACAGAAAACCAAGGAAACACTTCTAATTTCTTATTATGATGCTTTAAACATACAGTGTTTAAAGTGTGAGTGAGGCACCCCAGCTTTTCCTGCTTTCACGGTGATATTTTTCTTCTTTCTGCTGCCATATATTTCTGGCTAAGCATTGTTGGAATAAAGTTCTCCCTCACAAGTTTCTTGCACTATTTCCCAATTCTGCAATGAAGTTACTATGCCACCCATTGATATCACAGACTAGTATTAAAATTACTAGATAAAAATCATATCATACAACAAAGTTCCATGTATTTGCAGTTGTCTCCTGTCTTCACCACTGTCTTCTTTTAGACCCTAAGCAATACCATACATGTTTGCCTGATTTTCTTCATCCTTTCTCCACCTTTTTCCCTTTCTTTAAATCAGTGAAAAACTACGCTGAGCCAAAATCAAATAGAATCATAGAATCATAGAATGGTTTGGGCTGGAAGGGACCTTTAATGGCCATCTACTTCCAACCTCCCTGAAATGAGCAGGGACATCAATTAGATCAGGTTTCTCAGATCCCCATGCAACCCGACTGTGAATGTTTCCAGGGATGGGACATCCATCACCTCTCTGGGCAACCTGTGCCAGCATTCCATTGCCCTCATTGTAAAAAATTTCTTCCTTATATCTACTCTGAATCTACCCTCTTTTACTTTAAAACTATTACCCCTTGCCCTATAAAACTGCACTGCCAGTGCTTTCTGTGCTGCCACGTGAATGTCCTTACAGTTCAGATTTTGTTCCATTCCCATGCCCAAATGAACATGCTGCCTGACTCACCACACAGAAAGCCATATAGATAGACTTCCACATGTAAATTTGCCATTTGAATTGGCAGCAACCCTTCCAACTTAAAATAAATAAATCGAAGTGGTCATGCTTTAATGAGTTCCGACATATATCTGAATTTCTTCAATCTGTTTTCAGTCACTATAGTGAAAAAGAAATGGTGTTTTATCAGTCGTTCCCTGACTCTGGTTTGAAACCAGATGGGAAAGAGCAGAAGCACACACACTCAAGATAACTGCAACAGAAATATAACCAAATGTTTTCTACATCTGAGAAGACTGTTTGAGTTCTGACTAGGGTTTAAAATCTAAACAGTTTTTCAGCCTAGTTACAATCCTTAGCAGGATTAAAATTTGGCTTGCTAGAAGTGATTTCCTATCATACTTAAGACTGGGTTTATTTCTAAATTAAAATTTTAATGGAGAATAAAATAAACACACCAGAGTGCTTCTGAATTCAGAAATTCAGAACGCTTTTTGACCCCTAAAAGATGGACATTAATGGCACATGAAACTTTAAATCATCCTTGTCTCAAACTGCAAATATATCTTGCAATATATTTCTACCTAAACCTTGTCAGAATCAAATTCTCCCTCACAGGCTTCCTGTGCCATTTCCCAATCCTTCAATGAAGTTGCTATGCCACCCATTATATCACAAACTAGTAGTAAAATCAATGAAAAAGTCATATAATACAACAAATGTAGAACTAGAATTTCCAATAGGGAATGAACAAGAAAAGGAAAAAATCTGATAAAACCAGTTTTGGAAAGCAAACAGAAAGTATGTGCATCTCACTCTTTTGACACCAAAACATAATTCATTGCAGAATTAGTGTTTCCTAAACCACTCTTTAATAGCATTCTGAAACCAAACCAAACCTAAAGTCTTGATAAATTTGCAATATATTGCCTTTATTCCAAATAAAAGAGGTTTCAGATACCTTTTCAGTTTATTCAATAAGATGTGCAGATAGCTCAATAGGTCTACAGGCCTTGGAGTTAAAACAGATTAGATAAAAAAACTGAGTACAGGTTAAAATATCTGGATGGCAAATCCATTCCACACAGATTGGAAAGCATTTTTATGAATCTGTAAAGGTAAACTGAAAGATTTTTGTTATTGAAAAGAAAGACAGAAATTTAAGCTGTATAAACATTGTAAAATTTATTTGATTCGCAAAGCTACAAAGAAGAATTCAAATGCACAGAACAAAAAGAAACCCCAGAAGTTAGGGTGAAACTTTATCATGCAAAGGGAATTTCCAGAGACTAACTACTGATACAAACTACAGACATACTGGATTTGGAGCAAAGCTGTACAAATCTATCAATATTTTGTGCCTCAGATATAAACTTGTACTATTGCCTCTGACCTACAATAATTACAAATCTACAAATCTACAAGTCGACAAATAATAAGTAGTTAATTTCAAAAATCACGATTATCCAACTCCTTAAAAGCTCTTTCTTATCACACACTACAATGTTATGCTTCTATACAAATGATATCATAAACTGCTGTTGCAAATACTACAGCTTCAAATCCCATTTATTATTTGTAAATGCTTGTTGAACACAGCAGGTGGCAAAACGATTTAGCATCATGAACAAATACATATGGTTGCTTGAGCCTCGATTTCAGAGTGGATAAACCTATTTTCTGGTCCTACATTTAATGGACTAGAAACAAGCAATATGCAGCTAAACTGTACATCTTCTGGCAACTCACTACTTCAAATGAACTTTCTCATATGAACTACTGTGCTTAAAACAACTTAAAAGCAAATCACAGGTCTCACATATTCAATGACTGGCTCATCTGCAATATTTCCTCTTACAGTTTTCGAGGAGGATTATGCACTATGGAAAAGAAAATGCAAAGGTAAAAGCAAGTGTTATGTAGCCTAAAATCAATAGACAGAGAGAGGACATTAACCAAGAGGCTAATAAAAAGATGCTGCCCTAGACAGTAACATAAAGAGCCCTGATATATTTTTCTCTTCAGAAATACTATTCTGTATGCCAATTTTCCCTTAGCACTGCAGTAGTTTCTCTGTGTATATACACGTCATCTTATTTTTTTGTTTTGTTCCAATTTTATGTTTGCATTTTATTTTCTCATTTCCTTCCTGCTACTCCCCTGTTTCTCTTTACTGGCTTGATGTTTACACAGACCTTTACTAGAATTGCAGGGTTTGGAGCGATCCCATTTTTCTTCTTTGTTGTAATGCCCACAGTTTTTTTTCCCAGAGAAAAGATAAGTTTACCCAGAAAATAAAAAGCTAATACAACCTTTTGCTCATCAACAAAGTATGTCTTGCTGTAGCCAGGAATAAGTTAATAAAACAGGGAAAAAGCTTAGTGGCTTAAAGAAAAAAAACACACCTCCTTGGGGTTATGAACGAACAATGTTGTTTTTTCTTCCCAGCGTGCAAGGATTTAATTAAGTGATAACAGTCACCTTGGGGTGGCTGCACAAGGCAATAATATCTAGGTGAAGAAAAATGCTGAAGAGAGTTGAGTACAGTCAATTTATCTTCAGAGAAGGCAATAAATGAACAAAGCATAGGTATTTGGCTGATTGTTTTGGAATGTTTCCATTACTGATAAACATCAAAATAAAAGGACAAAGATTTGGTATTTTCAGTATCTGAAATGCATTAAATACAGAAAGAAACGAAGGAATAAATCACTGTGAGGTCATATCCTAGAGTTCTAATTGCAAATGGTTTGGTAATTATTCAAGCTAAACATAGAACAAGGGAATTTTAATGTTGACATAAAGGATAGAAATACAGCTGAGATGTGTATTTATAGCAAACACAAAACACTGCATGAATTTCACTCTGAAGAAAAAAAATGGTAAGTGTAGATGGAATGAAGTGATATATATTACACAAATATATGCAACTTCGCAGCCAGCAACCCAAATTCAAGGATTTAAAAACATGTTTGTGGGAGCTCTTCAGGAAACAAACAGCAAGCTCAATTATCTGTAAGCCTATGTTCTGCCACCCCCATATGCAGAGAAAGAGATGTGTGAGAAAGAGCTACATGGAGCAGAGAAGAAAGACTACCAGGGAGAAACATCCTCCTTTACCACAAAGCTGCTAACAATTTGTTTTACATTACTTGCAACATAGGGTTTGAAAGGAATACACGGGCTGTCCTTAGGGAGTTCGTTATGTTCGAAGGGGTCTGAAAGCCATGTAACCAGTATTTCCAGTAACAGTACTTAGTCTTCCAAAGCTCAGCACAACTCTTAGTACAGCTACAATAGTTTTTAACCAGCAGCATAATTGCCCGAACGGACACAAATCATGCTAATATGTAGATGGGAGAAACAGAACAAACACACCAATAATCTGGGGGATTCCTTTGTCCCTCTCAAGTTGGAAAATTTCATATTCTCTTTATTTGTGATACTTCTCCTGAATCTGTCTTCAGCAATGAGGGAATTGATGGCTGTTTCCTTGAGTTTACAATCAGTTAAATACTCCTCACCCACACACGTCTGCATGAAGAGGATGAAACATACAGACAATTGTTTTTTACTGTGTGGGCAGATACTCTTTCAAGGAGAAGAAACGTCAATAATGAATGGCTCGCACAGCATCCTGAGAAAAAAACATGAAATATGCGTGTGTTTGTGAGGCAACGTGAGAGCAGGACAGAGTTTGAAGGAGAAATATCAATTTCTGAAAAACATAAAACATTTCCAATTTGAACAAAAAACCTTAGCACAAATTTCACTAAGTTGCCTCATTATACTTCTAGTGTATGTTCAGCTAAAGTATTTAAATAAACACTGCTTCTCAGGGCCTGTGTTTTTAAGGCCCTGTAAGTAAAATCTACATTAACAATTGGTCCCACAGCAGCTCCTTTCCTTCTAAAAGCAATATGCCCTTTAGAAACACCTTGTGAACTACATACATCCATTCATTTCTCACCTATAGGAGGTTGAAGGTTTATCACCTGCCTGACATTTGACTATTGCTTCAGCATCTCCTCCACTAATTTAGAATATTCACCTGTTTTGAGGTACTGAAGTGCCAGATCAAGCTCACATCTCTGGGTCCTCCTTCCTACCTTCAGGATACAGAGCAGTTCTCATGAATCCAGATGACTAAAACCTCGGAGTTGGTTCCAGAATGTCTTGGAAGGAAATTAATTTGATGGATTTGAGGGATAGAAAGGAGGAAGATTTGAAGGTCTAACAAAAATACTAGAAAAAAACCCAACAATAGGGAGTGAATCTCACAAGAGCAGGAACAAGCTAAAGCTCACTTGTAGATATAGAAAACATAATTTAAAACGAGAAAATATAATGACTATAAAGGACATAATGAGGAAAAAAGCGGGACAGAATAGCAAGCACTGAAAAGAGAACAGAAGGAACAAAAATGTGCAAGAAAAAGTAAGATGACTTTAAGAGTAGATTGAAGAAAAAGAGGGAGAAAACTACTAAGTTGCACTTCTAGTAAACAGTTTCATAGAATGAATGCCAACCTGCTGCAGGCTTTTGTGTGAATATATAGTTATGGCATCCAGAAATTATTTGGTGCTTCAAAAAACCCACAGATAATATCATCTCCAGAGCAGCTTACATGGCAAGTGCACAAGTCAGGACAAATATAGGTTCAGCAATGTCTGAATCGAAGCATAGATGAAGAAGGACTATTTCTTTTCTTCTGAAGGATCTTTCCCCAACTTTTAATGTTACTAACCTATTCTTGCCAGGAATAACTTTTATTCCTTGCTTACAAAGACTGATACTGTGTCTGGAAAATGCTGGACTTCACAAAACAGTAAATTTTCCCACACTATCTTCTTGGGCATACCTGCAGAACGTTTTGTTCTTCCCCTTAAAAATTGCTTCAGACTTTCCGCAGCATTAAAAAAAACTACTGCTCAAACTGTTTACCTGTGTGAACCTGTCCAGAGGTGGCAGTCCAAGGCACAGCCTTGAAAAAAATGCTTGTATGCAAATCAAGAGAAAAAAATCTTACAGTACTCTGCTCTTACAGTGGTCAACACTGGACAGCAGTCAGCAGAAAATACAAAGTCATTCAGCATGAAAATCTGCTGTCACAGAACAAATCCTTTCCCCTTACAAAGATCTCAAGAAATACTACTATAGGAAGCACTTAGAAGTAATAAAAAAGGAGAAATGTTGTTGTCTTGGGTAAGAGAAGCTTTCCCATTTATGTTAATATCAGTCAAAGACATTTGGCACTTGATGTATCTATCTATCTATCTATCTATCTATCTATCTATCTCATCAATGAAGGCCTTCAACTACCATATTAACTTTTCCACATCATCACTGCTCATTCTTAAGGATGCAGTATCTGAAAAGTCATACAATGTCAAAATGTCAGTGCATCTTGAGGTACATTGTCATTCAATTCTATACTTGACCAATCAACCAAACACTTCATGTCTAATTTAGAACTTTCAAAATTTATACCAGTATACCTTTTCTTTTTCCCTTCTAGAAACCTGTTTGTAGTCAAAAAGAACAAAAAACATGTGTTTAAACTTGTCTATACCCACATCTTTCTCTGTGTGGGATCTAGATCTGTAAAGATCCACAGACCTGTCCAGTAGTGCAAAAGAAATATCCCAGTGACTGTATTCATATAGTTCCTTTTTTGTACCACATATCCAGTATCTAATATTTATTATTTTTTATTAAAGTGAGCTTTACACTCTACCTTGGTAAGAAATTCAGTGCATATAAACTGTGGAAATTTATCACTACTAAAATCTTGTTTAGAAATAAACATTATTTCAGACTGTTAGATAAGTATATAAACATTCCATAGAAATAAACACAGGACTCCTTGCTTTACTCATTTACTCCTGTGGATGTTCAGGAGGACAACATTACACAAAATTAGTTAACCAGGGCAAAACTGATGCAGTTTGAAAAGGATTTATTATTGAGGAGCCCCACCCCCTTTTGGCATTGCTGCACAATTTGTTAGAAAATGTTTTCCGGGTAAAATGTATGACGAAGGCCACATTACCCTAAAATGGATTCAACCTGCTCACCTAGCTTATAATAAGAATGAAATGGGAACAGTAGATATCAATCTGCTAATATAATGAAATAAACATAATGGGATTTTGGAAAGACATCCGGTCATTGAACACAAGATGTATGTGCTATTGAGTCTCTGGTAACACTAGTGAGAAACTTAAGGAATATTTTTTTTCCAAGCCATCAGGCTGTATCAATTACCAGGAAACAATCCTCAACTAATGCTGAGCATGAGCTGCAAGGAAGATTTTCCTTTTCACCATCTTACTCTGTTGGTGTTTTTAACTGACATGGTAGTATCTTTGCAAACTACAAAGATTAGCTAGAAAAATACTGACCAATATAGAAGAAAATTAATTTTGGAACACAGTACTACAAAGTATAACTTTCTGGAACACATTGCTGTAAAGCACAACACAGAGTAAAAGCATATGTTTTTAATAAATTATTTCTTTACAAATAACCCCATGCAGTGCTACAGACTTGGAGAAGAGTGGCTGATGAGTGGCCAAGAAGAAAAGAACCTGGGAGTGCTGGTCAACAGCCAGCTGGACATGCACTAGAATTGTGCCCAGGTGGACAAGAAGGCTGATGGCATCTTGGTCTGTACCAAAATTAGTGTGGCCAGCAGGACTAGGTGTGGTGGTTTGAACCTGGCTGGAGCTCAGGCACCCACCAAAGCTGCTGTCACTTCCCCCCTCAACTGGACAGAGACGAGAAAATATAACAAAAGGCTCATGAAGTAAGGACAGGGAGAGATCACTTACCAATTACCATCACGGGCAAAACAGACTTGACTTGGGGAAATGAAATGAATTATTACGAATCAAAATCAGAACAGGATAATGAGAAATAGGACACTTTTACCCCATCCTTCCCTTCTTCCTGGGCTTAACTTTGTTCCCGATTCTCTACCTCCTTGCTCCCAATGGTGCAGGGAGACAGGAAACAGGGGTTATGGTCAGTTCGTCACATTGTTTCTGCAACTGCTTCCTCTTCAGGGAGAGGAATCCTTCCCCTGCTCCAGCATGGGGTCCCTCACACGGGAGACAATCCTCCACAAACTTCTTCAACATGAGTCTTTCCCACATGCTGCAGTTCTTCACGAACTGCCCAAGCGTGGTAGTATTTTTCCACGGGTCCCTGCCAAGAGCCTGCTCTCGTCTGGGCTTCCCACAAGGTCACAACCTTCTTTCAGGCATCCATCTGCCCTGGCATGGGGCTCCTCCAAGGGCTGCAAGTGGGTCTCTGCTCCACCATGGATCTCTGGAGAAAAGGAAGCTCACAGGGGGCCTTTATTGCTCTCTACAAGTACCTGAAAGGAAGTTGCAGCCAGGTGGGGGTCAGGCTCTTCTGGCAACAGGAAAAGAGAAAATGGCCTCAAGCTGCTCCAGAGCAGGTTCAGGTTGGACACCAGGAAGAATTTTTTCACTGAAAGGATAATTAAGCACTGGAATGGGTTGCCCATTCAATCCCTGGAATCACCATCCCTGGAAGTGTTCAATTTCCAGGGATGGTGAAATGACTGGACATGGCATTTAGTGCTCGGTTTAATTGACATGGTGGTGTTTTGGTCAAAGGCTGGACTCAATAGACCCTGGTGGTGTTTTCCAAACTTAATTATTCTATTATTCTATTTTTTTTTTTATTGTCAAAATCTTACATTTTTTCATTCATGGAGTAGCGTGCATTCCAATCTGCAAGCAAGATTTTAGATTTGTTATTTCTTTGGTATCAGTTGCAGGCTGAATTTCTGGGACAATTTGGGCAAATTGGTTTAACTATTCTCAAGAGTTTGGTAGGGAGACTATTACATTGCCCATGTTAAAAAAATTTTATGACCTTTTCTTGAAACCGTTCTGTTCAAATCTGCTCTCATTTAACCAAGTTCTGATTTCTTGAGTAAAACTCCAATTTACATGTCTTTTAGAATTTCTAGCTAAAGTACAGCTAACAAAAAAAAAGAGAAAAATCTTAATGATTCCATTTAAACACACAGAACTACTGCTAGAGACTGCTGGCACATGACCAGATCTTGCATTTGCACCTCTAATTTTCATTAGGTCAGTGGTATGTCTCCATCAGAACTAACACCGGGCACTTGCCTCTTCACATGCTTTCCAGTGATCTGGGAAAGAGAACCTGTCTTGCATGAGCAGGACAGATGCATGAATCAGATTTTGTGCAGGAGAAACAGAATGAGGCAAAAAACTGCAGAGGACTGGGCAGGGAATGGAATCCCTTGACTGAAGGAAAGACACCTTAAGAATAAATATACAAATGACTCTAGGATTTATAAGTCTAGGAGCCAAAAAAATCTGGGCTTCTTTCATAATCTGAGAAAAGAGCTTTGAACCACCTGGTCCAAATTTAGAGGGTTTAGAATTTTCTTTGATATGAGCCAACATGGCAAGGAAGGGGTTAAGCAAATGGAGCTAGATCTGTTAAGTACCTAGGATGCAGATAGAAGATTAGGGCTGGTAAAGAGAATGGAAATGGAGCTTGTGGGAGGTACTGACAGGCTGAACAAGCAAGTGTGAGGCACTGGGAAGATGAGTATTGGAAATGGAAGAGAAGTCCAGAGGGGATAGGCTAGACTATTTAGGCACCATGAAGTAGAACTGAGACATATTTTCCCACTATAGCAGACTTCCTTCCAAAAATTGGAATGGCTCCCACAAATTCCAATTTGAACTACTCTTTTGGTATTAGCAAAGCTAGGAAGGATATTGGCAAATTTTAGCATCATAAAATATTCTAAGCCATAAGGGACCCATGAGGATTGTTGAGTCCAGCTCCGGATTACACACAGGGCAACCTAAAAGTTAAACCATATATCTACAAGAGTTGTTGAAACACTTCTTGAACACCAACAAGCGTGGGGTCATTACCACTTCCCCAGGGAGCTTGTTCCAGTGATTGGCCACCCTGTCAGTGAAGAATTTTTCCATAATATCCAGTCTTCTCCTCCCCTCATGCCAGAGCACATAGAAAAATGATAATTTATTTTAGTTACTCTGTTCAAATGGGAAAAATACATGTAATTAACCTAAAAATATATCTCTTCCAACAAATGATGCTGGCTTCAGCAAGACTTCCTGACTTTTCCATTTTTATTAGTAGATCATAAGAAATTACATCCAGAACAAGAAGAAAAGCATTAAGATTTTAAAGTTGAGGGCTGCAAAGTAAAAAACAATTCCACTGGAACTCCTGCCTCATTTATTGCATGTAATGGATAATGCTGCCTTAATGAACAGCTATTTGATATTTTGTTTTCTCCTCAGTCTTCAATGTGTGGCCCTAGGCCTTATTTACTGCATTCTATGCAAACCATGCTCTGAAGACAGAATTACAAGCTTCCTCGTGGGTTTTTCCATGATGCTCATCACTACAGCATCTGAGTGCTTCATAAACATTAATTTATTTTTCAGAATTACCTTGTGAAGCTGTAGAATAAGGGAGAAGACGTAGCCCCTAACAGTGCCCACATCATTATTGTCACTGATCGATGCTGAACACAACAATTATCTTCACTAGATAAGGATCCTAATTTCGCAAGTATAATTGGATATCCAACAAAAAGAAATACAAACCAGGGTATGTAAGACTGAAGGGCAGGCTGAAGTTCTGTAAAAACAAAACTATTAGATGCCCAAAAGACCAACAATGGCAGTAAAAATGACTTAAAGGCCTAAAGGGTAAATATACACCCGTGTTTTTATTGCAGCTGCCTGAAATAAGGTAAATAAGGCTGTTCCCATTAACTGAGGGCAACATCAGAAAAACTTAAGTTCTACCAGATCAGTGCTGCTATATAGTGAGATTTAAGTCTTTTCTCTTAAGCAAACGGGCGACGCTCTAGGGAAGTTATACATGAATCCTAACCTGTTAGCCATCTTCATAAAAGGAACGAGATATTCCTGATTGTGGAAGTGGAAAATGTTCCAGCTATACCAACTTAGGTCCACCTGCAAGAAGAAAACGTGTGTGTATGTGTGTGTCTGTGAAAATTACAGAGTCAAGAGGGAGCAAGCGCCTCACCATTGGGAATAAAGAGTAAAACCACAATTTACCTGCCAAAGTAATGTGTGAGTGATGATGTATTCCCTACATGGCAAGTGGTGTCACAGCCTGAATACCTGAAAGGATGAGGGTCGAACAGGAGGTCTCAGATGCAGCCACGGTCTGCACTATTAAGGAATTTAAAAGCTGCAGGGCCAAGTCAAAATCAATCTCCCACTTTTAGGAATCAAATGCAGATAAATGGATAGCGGGCATAACATGACCATGTTAACTTCAGAGAAAACATGCTGCTAAATACTATATAAACATCTAGAAACTGAGGAGGAACACTGGACACTCAGCCAAGCAAGATCTACTGCTTGTGTAATTACCTTAAGACATGGGGCAATAAATAAGAAAACAACAGCACTAGTTATGCACTGAATGAGAGCTAGTGAATTGAAGCTCTGTATAGTAGGGCGTGATCAAAATTCTCTTTTTTCTCATGTTATATATTGATATTTGGGACTCTAAGCAGTCACCAGAAGCTTGCTAAGGTTTTTAGAGCTAGCCTCCAGTAGACTCCAGCCATATCTTCACATTTCTTGCCCTAGTTACACCAAAAGGCAGAATACTGAACAGTGCAAATACTGATGCCAACAAACTTGATATAATCTGAAATACATTTCATTTTTTACAGAAGCCTAGATAATACATTCTGCTCAGTGGACATAGGTATATTTTTACAGGAGCTGGGCATAATTTTAACAGTGCCTTAAATAATAGTCCTTTGCTGTTTTCAACATTCACTTTTCTTCCGGTGAACTGTCAGAATAGAAATGTTCAGCCATGCTATCCACAGAGTTCAACCATCCCACAACCTCTTTATTTGGAGTTACACATTGATACATAGTGAATATGAAGGAGTGAAAGCCCTTGCAGGAAAGGCAATTTTTGTGAGCAATGTTAATATTGTGTCTGGGGTTTATTAAGATAACCTTTGAATATAAGAACTTAGGGGAAATTAACAGGGGATAGACCAACTCAGATCTACCTAAGCTGACATGTCCTGCCCTTCCTGCAAAGTGTTTATTACTGGCTATTTGGTGGGCAAGACACCAGACTAACTAGACAGCAAGTCTGACTCAAAATAGCAATATCTATACTATACACAAGAAAAAAAACCCCAAGAAACAAAGAATTACAGAAGCAGCAAAGGAAAAGGCATCAAAAATCAGAATCTACTGAAAACATGACAACAATGAAGGACTTGCACTTTAAGAGCGTGCAGACCTTGTGTTGGCTTGCTGCAGAGGGGAGAATTTCACCCATAGATGGTTGGCCTTTTCACTACAAGAGTTTCCAACAGAAAAGACAAATGCTAAAGAGAAGACAGAAGAAAAAAACTTACTGTTCTGTAACTTGTAACTCATTTGTTTCACTTTTATATATACACATAATAGGGACATATATATAGAATAAAAAGAGAGAAACCAAAATACGCTCACTCATAAAGACTTGTCTTTGACAGATTAAAAAAATCTTCAAGGCACTGCTTCTGCATTCAAAGAGCTAACGTTGTGCAAATTACTGGGAAGAAAGAATAAATAAACTCATCTAGCAGCCCAGTTTAAAGATGTCATGCTGCTTTATCCCTATCATTAAGAGACTTATTTTACTGTCTTTTACCATTAAGCTTTAACTTTTTTCAGCACCCCCACACTGCCCCTTGACTCATAGACAGACTTACCTATGTTATTTTGAGGGGTTATTGCTTCTGCAACTGACTGCCTGGAGGGTTTCCAATATTCTGCGGTAAACTGTTGCTAGATTTTCCATTATCACTAATCAGCAAGATAAATGCAGCCAGAAGGACAGAACATTTCTGCAGTTAAAGCTTTTTCTTTTCAAAAAAGTATAGGAGTATTTGCTATTCAAATTCTCTGTAGGCCCTACAGTATTGGCATTAATTTACTGGTATTATTACCATCTGAGCAAAAATGTTTTGGCCTGGATAAACTTAATCAGTGCTTTTCTTTTCTTTTAGGTTCCTTTAAGAGAAAGAGTGACAAACATGTAAAACTGACTGGTTTTAAAACTGTCTATTATATATTTTAAGCAATGGAAGGGACATGAAAGGAGAGGGACAGGAGAAACACTTTCATCCTGAAAGGTTCAGAGATACTAAAATTAAAGCACATTCACAACTGTTCTTTACTCTGGCTCTATTCTTATTTTCGTAATTCTCCATTTAACAACATTATTTAAAAATAAATGAGATTACTCTAAGTATCTTGGTCCTCCTATGGCTTACATTCTGATTCTGCCTTTTAGGTTCCCCTTTTTTTGTACCCCTGATACCATGTGCTAAAAGGAGAAGAATGTGATAAATGAGGTCACAAGTTCCTCTGCATAAGAGAGAGATTTCAAAGCACTGACAAAGACAATTCAAAAATTATAGGAGACCTAATTTAAAAATCAAAATCTCTTCAACTTTTAATAATTAACTGCACAGTATACATGCTGCCTGTAGCCACCCCATGCTCTTGAAGTCCACTGTGTTAAAACTTGTCTCAGAAATCCATTGTGTCCTACTAGAAGCAGTAGGTGCCCTTTCAATTTATAAAGATGAAAGAAACCCACTATAATTTCTACATCTTTTGCTATTTCCTTGTTGAAATGTTCATTAATGAAGAAGAAAAATGGAAGGAAAAAAAAAGGAGAAGATACAGTCCTTCTCTTTTCCCATTCATATTCACTTTGTTGCCATGCTTGCAGCTGGCCTTGGCATCTGCAAATAGTACTTTGGGACAAGTACTTTGCATCCACCACCCAGCCATTCTGGTAGAGAACATGGCATGTCTCCTAAAAAAAAAAAAAATACAAGCTTCCTATGATTTTCCTACTCTGCACTCACCTTATAAACATCCAGCAATGGTCCCACAGTCTAGTGTTAGCTCAGCTCCCCAAATGCAATCACAACAGGAGAGGCACTGGTAAAATGCTGGTTCTAGGTATTGCGGAAGTAAAAACGCCTCTTCCCCCACAAGCTCTTCCAGTGCTGCTAGCAGAGACAAGCAAATAAAAGAATGAAGAAGGGTGTCACGGGAATGCTGGAAATTGTCTTTATAAGTGTCACCCCTGAAGTGGCATAAATGTCACACCTTTTGGGGGAACAGGTTGTTTTTAACCCTTAGGTCTGCTGGGTGGTACCTGAAATAATTAAACCTGACATTTCTAGGGTTAAAACGCCAAGAAGGAGAAAGAGCTGAAAAAGGAAATTCCCCAGTTTCTTAGTAATGAAAAGCTGAGGGTATACCTTCTGTGGTTGTCTGTGAGATGCTTTCACATCCATGTGTCAAGGGTTTTTCAAACTGACAACTTGCAAATTTGAAATACAAAAATGCCCAAAGCGATATTTTAGTGGCTCGGGGAAACTCTTGTACGGGAAAAAGAATGCTTAAGTGAAACGTCTCTAGAAATCACACAGGGCCTGACCACGATACTCTAATTATGCTAATTGCTTCAATGCCCTTGCTTTATTTATGCTGAGCAGCTAAGATAAATAAAGGAAAATTGCTTTGGATCTAACTGTATTCATATCAGAATGCAAACTAGCCTGTGTTTGTTATGTGATTGCTGATCTGTTTACACTAAATTCTGCAGGTAATTGCAGTTTTGATTGCACATTTATTTCTAGCTGCACAGGTCCCAGGACTAGGTCTGTCTGTTTTTATAATTAAACCATTTTGTAATATCTAAACTCACTAAAGAGCAAAATGATGCTTTAAGAATTTACATATTTTATGCATTAAGGATAATACTTAGGTGCTCAGTGACAGAGCAGAAAAATTCTGTTTATTACAGAAAAATGGACAGCATGTTCTGGATTTGAAGAAATTTGAGACATCTGTTCCAAGGCCTGTTCACTGAGTGGGACAGATGTCCTCTGCATCCCCGTAATCTGTTCTACAACACCTACTTTTTGAACTTCCAGTTATAACTTTCATATGAGTAAAATACGTTAACAGAACAAGGCTGGGGCTTTGGTGATTAACCACATACCCTGCGTAAGAGTCAGCACCTGAGGGCAGTTTTAGAAATGGAATTCTCTCCCTGGGAAGAATTTGGAGCAAATACAATGTTGGTGTATCTTTAGCTCAGGCTCTCACAACAGATTGCCACTATTGTTATAGTCTCTCAACATTCCTCAAAAAGAAAATGGTATTATTCCCATTTTGCAAGGTGTAGAAGGTGTAGAAATTTGACTTGTCCATGGGCCACACAAAAAATTTGTGTCAAAGATAGGTATGAAAAGGATTGCCTAAATCCATATCTTTTGCTTCAAGCACAAAATTATTATTATTACTTATACATCACTATAAATGTGTATGGCATATTGCAGGCAGATAAAGTGACAGGTACTGCAGAGTTGACACTCTCAATTATAAAACCATCCTTCTGTCCTTGGTGATGAATTTGAGGTGAAGAAGCTTTCTATTTTTTGTTCCAATGTATTTAGCACCTTCTGAAACCTTAATTTGAACTTCAGCTGTGGTTATTTCTTCCTTTCCACCTCCCTCAACATGTAGGCACCAAATCTAATCTTTTCTTCCTTCTGTCTTTGAAAAATGCCCATTACTATAACATTACAGAGAAAAACTCCCTAATCTCAGTATTACAAATTTAGAGCAATGTCATCTCTCTGTGGCTTCTTCATCCATCATCAATTCCAAAATCAGTAATCCCGTCTGTCTCACTTAATGGAAGACTTAATATCAGCCTATGCAGACTGGTCTGGCAAGCCTCTTAGCTAGTTTATACTGTAGCAGCATACTGTGATAAGGTGAGCATCAGTAGGCTGCTTGTACCTTGTGTGCACCAAGTATAAAACTGAAGGCCAAAGGAGTTAAATCTCTGAAGAAGTGCACAGCAGCACATAAAACTCAGCAGTGCCACAGCAACACAATGCATTTCTGTCACAGTAAAGCATGCAATGTTAGCAATTTACAAAATATCGTAAAAACCACTTCTACCTGAGAAAAGATACTTATTGAATGACAAAATATAGTTGCCAGCAAAGCCAGTATGAAGGTAATGAGCTAAGGTTTATAAAACCTTTCCTTCAAACACTGGTCAGTGAGTAGCTCCCAATTCTCTGTTTTGAAGCTTCTGAGAATGAATAGAATCCACTGTCCCTACTCCTCCATGTTCTTGTTCATTATTCAAAGAACATATATTACTACTCTTTTAGCTGTACCTTGTCAATTCTAACTACCATTTATGAAGATGCAGGATTAAATATTGAAGTTTTCATTTCCACTTGGACACTAGAAAAAGAGTCTCAAGTTGTTAGGACTTGACCCACATCCAAACATTTTGCGGATGGCAGCAATTTTTAAACTGCCACTTATTCTTCAGCACTTCACTCTTTGCTCTGCCAGCACTGAATACCTTTGTTTGTCTGTGTTTGATTTTTCCATCCCTATAAACTATATCAGGCTATTTGAGAAATTAACAACATTGCTTCATCAGGACCCATAACTTAAAAACTCTTTAGTATTTATTCTATTGAAAGGAATAATATGAGAAGTGAGAGAATATTAATTCTCAGTTTTTGTTTCAAATTTTTCCCCTGAAAGCATGGAGATATTTTTTTATAGCTTGGTTGGCAAGAAGAGGAGACTGCATAAGTTATAAAGCTCTCTGGTAACAGAATATGGAAGTACCTTTACAAAAACAGAAGCAGAAAATGAACAGGAATCAATTGTCTTTGATCAACTGGAATTTTTACCATTAAAAGAAATGGGAATTGATTGTTCCCAATTTTAAGCAAAACTCTTTATTTCCCCATTTGAAACTGAGCTCCTCAAACTCTAATTTGACTATAAATATTTTGGTTATAGAAACTTCTCTTATAAAAAAAATTGTATTCACAAAGGATTTACTCAGTTTTCTTTCAATACCAGCATCTCAAATTTAAAAGAATCATCCATTCAAGACTTTTGAAATAGTTGAAAAATAATTTTAAAAGCCCCAACACTCTTAAAAACTGCTATTAAAAATAACAATGTCTCCTGTTCAAAAGAAGTCTGTATACTGGCGTTGCCATACAAAACTTTTCACCACAAAGATCACAGATACAAATCCACAAAACCAGTCAACACAACCCCTCACACTCACAGCCTGTATTCATATTTTAAAGAAGAAAAGGCAGCATATTTTTTTCAAAAGAAACATAGATGAGTCTAATGTTTTCTATTAGCACCTGAAGCGTCATACCTTTCATACCCTTAACAGACAGAGCCCTTCATGAACTTTCTCCAGCTGGGGTGAAGTGGTACTGAAACAAAGAAATGATCTCTTCATTTGGCATCTCCAGATTATTTCTCCACCTATTTTCCTTAACTGCAAGATACACGAAGCTGTCACAATTTAATGAGTCATTTCTATGAGCCTTAATTATACCATCTATAGTGGGAGTAGTGCTGTAACAGAGAAGGATCCAAACACTTCTAGCAGTTCTGTGTTACGGTCATCTCCAACTTTTTGCAGCCTCAACGTAGGATAAAGCTTCTATCGTATGTAAATTATGTTTAAGTTTGAAGTAGTTTATGTCCTGAGGATTTCTTTCAGCTTCTCATCTACACAAATGTAATGTTTCAATCACATTATTACAATGATAACTTTTACTTAATGCACACACTATTGTTTAGTTCGATTTCACCTACAAAATCTACTGCCCTCTTCTGTATAGGATAAACCTGCACTTCTGCATAATGAATTATTGCTCTGTTTTATGTGGCATACTAATCTTAATAGTATTACATTGTGGCAGACAATATTATCTAGCTCAAATGGAGTAGGCTGGTATTTCTGGATTCCATTCCACATGCTCTGTGTGGATCATTTTTTTCCACATTGGACTGATATTTAACAATCACCTAAATACATACCTTACAGGGACATCCCTCTGAACCTACAAAGACAAACTGGGAAGTGAATAATTCTCTACAGACTCAGATGGAGGGAAGAAATCTCTGTGTTTCCACTCTGTCTTCAATTTTTTTACCACTGCCAATGCTGGAATTGCTTTAAAATTTTAACCAAGATTATTTTGTGAGAAAACTCACTGTATTGGACCAGGTTTAGCTGAAGACAGGAGTATTTTACAGCTCTCTGGCACATGGTATGATTCTTGGAGTGTCCTGTGCAGGGCCAGGATTTGGACTCGAGGATCCATCCTGATGGGTCCCTTCCAAACTCAGCATAGTCTATGATTCTATGATTTTAGATATGCTTCTAATCTGTACACGATGAAAAAGAATTCTTTGTACCAATCAGCCACATCCTGCTCTCCTACAGCTAGAGTGAATGGCTTTGGCCAGATGATTACCAAAGTGCTACAAAGGAAAGAAAAACATTTCCTCATCTACATATATATAAAAGACATTTTTACAGCCAGTCCATGGACTATACCACCCACTCCCCTTCATACCAAAAAGGCTGCATTTTGACTCTTCTAAGACAAATAAGGACTCATCACTTCCGCATGAAAGCAATTTTAGCTCTCGTAGAAAGGTTAAGCAAGGTAGAGGTGAGCTGGATCATGGAAAACTGTGCTTACATTCTTGAAGCAGTACCTTGATATTGTAACAAATGTGCAATCTTACACAGAATCTGCCCCACTGGAATAACTCTTTTGTGCATGGATCCTGAGTTTGCTGGGACTTGAAGAACTGACTTAAAAGATGCATATACTCCAGATACTTCACTTGCATTCTGAGGTGGCAGCACTGTTGATTCAATTATAAGTTCTTTGGATTCAGTGACAGACAAAAATGAGCACAAGGAAGAAAATTTTCATAAAATATGGAAGTTTCCTCAGTTAGTTTGTCTTTCAGTTCAGATGCTATCAAGTGTCTCTGAAACCACTGAGGACAAGGCACATTACCCTAGAGATTCCCTGTCACCCTCTACTGAGGGAGAAGAGTATTTTCGTTCCCCAATCAGTCAAGTTTCTGAGTGAAGACTTGCTATGTGGTAGTTGTACCTGTCACAATTATCCCAGTTACAGAGACATAAACCTGCCTCCAATTATATTAGAAGATGGTGTCTCACTTCGCCACATTTTGATTTTCAGTCTTTTAAGTTAAAGGATGGTTAATACAGAAATGCCTCATATCTTTCTGATGAGGAAGACTCTGCCAAAGCATGTTAGACTGTAAGCATTTTTTAATCCTTTCAAAGTGCTTTACACAGTATACAGAACATGACTAATTTTCCAACACATTTGGGTAGACACTAATACTAGTAAAGAAGAAAATTTTTGTCAGCTACTGACCATCATATGATGAAAAATCTGAACACACATAATTATTTTTATGCAATTTCCTTACTGCACAATAATCCCAAAGTGTGTATTAAGAAAACCTTCCAGGGGAGTAATGAGAATATCTCTGAAAAGTGAACTCTGATAAAGGATGCTGAGCCAGGTAGGGGGGGGAAGTTTCCTAGGAGTGGGAGCACCTAGTGAGATTTCATCTTCAAACAGCAACTGATGTTGAGTTTGAGAAAGTAAAAAGAGTCAAAAGGGCAAGAGGTATGGACAGTTAGGCTATGGATAAGATGGAGGACAAGTAAAGTTACTCTAAAAGCCTGATAAAACCTCCAAATGAAAGTGATTTTGATTACTCCTTGAACTAAAACCTTAGCCTGGGCTTTACTCTTTCCACTCCCTTTGATTTAAGAATGCTCATTATGTCAAATTTGTTTTATTGCTGGAAGGTGTAGGGTATTCTTCATAAAAAAACCTGGACTGAGTACCACAGGACTACCTATTTCACTGTCTTATTTGCTTTTGGTGTGATATTATAGTATCCATTATAACTAACTGTCCAGAACAATTTGCTTAATTCATTTAAACTAAATTCTGACCAGGAATGAAAGTTACTAAATTACCAAGGCACTAAAATTAAGCTCTTTCCTATACTGCACTTGTAGAATGCTTTAATATGTATTCTGTATCCAGTTACTTGAATTTTCTTGGTCTCATGCCACTACCATACACTTTAAACCTCTGGAGAATTCAATCCAATGATCCTCCATGACAAAAAAAGATATTTAATTCACCAGTGGTTTGCTTCATTGTTTCACAGCTTGGGAAAAGTGAGTGTATGTACTGACAAGACCATAAGGACTACTATAGTAACATTATAGCATTAGCAGCTTCTTACTTAGAGGGAATTAAAAATACTTGAAAGAAATCCACACTTTTCATTTGTAAAAATGCAGCAAAGGCTGTGCAAACTAAAGGTTGCTTGAAACGAAGAACAACATTTTCACATAAAAATGATTGCGCAGATATTATTTTTTATTGTGTAGAAGTGACTTAGAAATAGTGCAGGTTTATCTACAGATAATTCTTGCTGGAGACCTACAGGACTTTCAAACATAGCCTGGACATAAGTGAAAGAAAATCATTTTTACCTGATAGCTATGAAAGGTCATGAGTGGAGAAATAAATTCTAGATCTCATAGGTCTAGCCTTAGGGGAGGGAGGGAGAGGGCATACTAGTGCTATGATCTGTGTAGGGTTTTTCACTCGAATGTGAGTACATATACATGTGTACAAACCACAGAAAACCTTATTAAACAGCAATAATTCACACTTCCATTTCTTTACTTATTTATCCTTTCCTGTTCTCTCCTCATCTATTCTCCTTTGGTCCATAGTCCTGCATTCTTCCAACTCACTTGTGTTAGACTTTTATTTATAGAGTTTCAAAGGCTGTCCTACTGTCAAATAGCAAACTATGCTTTCTAAATTCTAAACTGAGAAGTAAAAATAATTCCAAATACTAGATCTAACGGTATGCTAAGGAAACTGATACTCCAGCCCAAGAAATGCACCTGCAAACCCTCCTGCACAGCAGGTCATGAGTAGAATGAATTGAAATGGTCTGATCCCCACCTCATTTGTGAGCAGCAGAATGGGACCTATTATGCTCTTATGACATTGTAATTGAACTGGGGGGGAGTCCCGGACAATTTGAACTAGTTACCACTCTGCATCAATGGGTACCCACCGTGTCACGTCTCTTGATAAAAAAAGCAATACGGGAGGGTGTACTGCAGGAAGAAAATGCCCATGGCTTGCAGGCCTTATACTTGCCTAAACAGCAAACAGCTTTGCATCCCAACTAGTTTCAGAGTAACAAAATTCAGTTAAATACATGTGCTCTGCTTTAAATAACAACCTTGATATGGGGCTGCAGTCATTAAGAAAGAAGTTCCTATTAATGGGGACGCTCCTATTGGCTGCAGCAAAACAGACTACGAACTTCACCTGCACGATTTTAAGTTTTCCAGAGAAACTAATAAACTACCGGAAACTGATCCTAGGGTTAACCGATTCTTAACAATATTTAAAAATATTTGTAAAACAGCTAATACCATGCCACATTAATTTCTAACCTTTTTAGAGGTTTACCACAGGACTATGTCATCAGATGTTCAATTATGGGCACAGAGTTTATGAGTGTGCAGAGAGCATTGTTCGTGTGTTTGTATACAAACAGTATTCGTATAGGTTTAGCACTTAATTATATTTTTTTGTTGCTATCTATGAGATAACATAGCTGAAAATGTCTAAGGTTTCTGCAAAGGATGGGTTTATAAATTAATCCACTAAGAAAGTTAGGCAGGACAAGTTATTTAGGGAAATGTAAACTTAAAGAAGAATAACAGCAGTAAGCAAAGAGCCAGCTGTTTCTGTTTTGATTTATTCCATATTTCAGAGACGCTGCTTCTATAGGGAACAATATGCAAGACATTGGAAATTCAGAAGGCATTTCTTTTGTGTATCATAAAAATGTGCTGCTAACCTACAATACTCTCATAGAAATACAATTCAATAAGGAACTCAGTTGGGAAGAAGCCTCAATAGAATGACACGAAAAAATGGTCAATACATGAATGATTTACTTTACCTTACAAGGGATTTCTGCGCTGGAAATAAATAGGACTTTAAAACTTTTAAAATAAAAGTCAAGATAAACACAGACCTATATTTTTAATTCTCACACATATTTAATGTGACTTTTTAGCAGATCATTGCCTCTGAATCATCACTTCTATCAAGTCTATCACTTGAGAAGTGTTACAGCACTTAGCCCTCAGGGCAAAGATAAGTCTTCACCATTGTCACATACAGTATATTGAGCCACATTATGCTGAATGGGAATAGAGTACACTGTAGAAACAGTACTGAATCTTGCAGAATATCCTGAGATACTTATCAAGCTGTTAAAGGAGACATCACTCTTTTGTCTGTATTGCCCTTGACACATCCTAGAGGAAAGTATCCGGAAATTCTTTGTTTGTTGAAGAACCCTCACACCCCTCAGGTCTAATGTAGGTTAAATGCCCCACAGATCTCTCAAGAATGGAAAAACACCTTGAAAACCACTATCTGAACTCACCAGAAACAAGTAAATAATGTCACTGAATGAGAAAGACTGAACACCTCTAACAAAATGTAAGTCTGAAAATCCACATGCATCCTAAAGCAGGAATGACTAAACCTGCACATCCAGGGTATCATACCCAGTCATCTCAACAAAATATAAACAGAACCGAACTCCAAAAACCTTCCCCAAACTGTTACCAGTGGGGCTTAAATGAATGATAGCAAATTTTTTACATTAGCATCTGATTAACATTGCACATACTTTCAAGGATAAATAATTATCTGCCTGCATTTAGTATTTGCTTCTGGTTAACACACAGACCGCACAGCAAACATCCTGTATGACAACTTTGGATTTTTTTTTCACTTACTGCTTGCATTTAGATCTGCAATTTATTTACACAATTATCCTTGCAATATTTTGGAGGGAGAAGTTGGGGACAAGAAATCAAATAGAAATTCATAGCATGACCCATAGTTTTTGTTGTTTTGTTTTGTTTTTAAAATTTTGTGTATTCCTGATTTTTGTTAACAATTTTAGCAAATGTAAGAACTAAAAAATATCATTTTTGTTGCTTTTGTTTCTTTTCTATCTCATAAATGTCGTAACAGCCAACATAACTTTCCAACATATCATGAAATAATATTTTTCCTTTCATATTTTTCCACAGGCAAATCACAGAACCATTTGTGGCTTTCCTCTCTCAACAGAAACTTACAGAATAAGAAAATAAAAAATAAAACCTCAACCTCTTCTTTAGATAAAACAAAATAAAACATCAAAAAAACACAAATCTGACTTCCGGTCTCCAAAAATGCATTTAAGCTTTCTCTCAGAAATTAATTTCACCAGACCTTAAGAGCTTACAGATACATTGTCACATGTATCTGCTAGGTTTCCTGTGCTGGAACATGTAGCAGGTGAGATGCCAGCATGGAAGAAGGGGAGGGTGCCAGGGGCCATGTCCTCTACTTGTTTGCCAGCCCAGCCAGGGTGATGGAGAGCAGCAGCAACACACAGCAGACCAGCACTGAGACACTGCCTTCCATTTCCAGCCCCCTCCCTGCCACTGCAGCCCGTTTTGGGGTTGCGTGGTCAGGGTGGGGGTTGTGAGAGGTACATAACGCTGCACCACTGCCCTGTGGCAACAGCAGCTCATGTTCCAATATTAGGATGCCAGCTGATTTTTTTCTACCATTAAAACAGATCACAGAATATTCTGTGGGAAGCAAGCCACACGGATCATCAAGTCCAGCTCTTAAGTGGATGGCCCATACAGGGATTGAACACACAGCCTTAGTGTTATGAGCAACTTGCTCTACCTCTACAGGTCTAAGTTTTTGAATTTCCTATGTCACTAGAATTTCAAAACCAGTTAAACTCCCATGTATGATCACTGATGCAAATTATGAAAAAAATATGCACATTTTTACATGAGATTTCAGTTCTCAGCTTCCCTGGGATAATGTGATCGGCATGCCATTAGGGGAGCATGGAGAAATCTACCATAGACAAAGCACAAGAGAAAATGCTGGTACAGCTGCCTAAAGAAAATGGCATTGTTAGAAACAAACTAGAATGAGACTTCAGAGGGCATAGTGATCATAACACCCTACTCCCTGAGCAGAATTAACTTGCAGAATGGCTACTTAAAAGTAAGGCCACTTAAATTACCCTAAATATTGGAAAAATTATCTATTTTATATGAACGTGAATTGAGGATGCTTGAAAATTACTATTTCGTAACACTGTCTTGGTATAGAAACAATACAGGGAGGAAGGCATTCTCACAATCTGTTTGTCTCTTCACCTCAGCTCTGAGATGAAACAACCTGTAATTTCGCTCCTAAGACTACTGACTGAAGTCAAACAGAAATTACAAGTATCAAACTGTACATGGAGACTGTAATGTGGATAAATATCCAAAGGGATTAGGTAAGACCACCAAACTCATTTCACTAGTGACTTATTCAGATTTGAAGTCAGTCTCTTATCATTACTATTTTATTAGAGAAAACCCTTTTTAAACAATTTATCCAGAGTATTCCCTGAAGCATGCATTCAATCAGTTTCAGACATCCACTTTTTTCCTAGACCTTTTTCTTCTCTTCTTACAAACATATTTTGCTCTATCAGTACAGAAAAAAATATTTTCAGATAAGGATACCCAAGGATCCAAACTATGCCTTCCATGCGTTGACAGCTGGTAGAATACACCATAGTAAAATTCAGCATCACTTTAGAAAGAACTTATTAGGGAAACTTAATAGTTGTTGACTGTACCTCAGCTACTCTAATATTTTAAAGATTTCCATAAACTAGCTTCGAGTTCCCACTCATTTTACCCCACTTTTCAGAGCTCAGTCAGATGAGTGAAGGTAACGACTGCTGCGAGCTTTTTCTTTGCTGTGCGATCTCAGTATCCTCTGGGCAAGGTTAAAGAATATTATATGTAAAAAATTCCATCCCAAATTTAGATTTTTGTAAACAAAACAACATGGAAAAACACTTTTCTAAGCAGAGTGCAGAGTCATTGAGTGCAATGTAATCATCAAAGAAAAAAGCCAGGCCAAGGTCATGGGCATCAACTTGTGTTCTGATAAAATAATGCTGAGAATTCACTGATGTCCATCTAAAGGGTGTAGCCAGTTCAGTCAAGTAAAACAGAAGGTATGGAGAATTAGTAGTCCATTTACAGTGCACTCATCCATGTATTATAAATCAGAAGCTGAAATCATCAACTCTCTCCAAAGCAGTTGTAGTATCACAGTTCTTTCTGTTGAACAGAGCTCATCCAGCTTGCATGGAAGTTTATTAAAAAACTTCAAAAATTTATTTATAATAGAATCTTCTCAGTGTATATCTGCAAAACCATATGGGTCCTCATGAGGGGAAGTGAAGGGGCAGGCACTGACCTATAGGACCTGAGGAAATGGCATGACACAGTGTCAGGAGAGGTTTACGTTGGATATTAGGAAAAGTTCTTCATCTGGTTGGGCACTGGAACAGGCTCCCCAGGGCAGTGATCACAGCACCAAGCCTGACACAGTTCAAGAAGTGTTTGGACAATACTCTCAGGCACATGGTGTGACTCTTGGTAATGGTTCTGTACAGGGCCAGGAGTGGGACTCAATGATCCTCGTGAATCCCTTCCAACTCAGGATGTTCTATGACTCTCTGATGATAACAGCAATATTAATCTCCCAAATTACCTTCTTTCTATAGACGTGATTGTAAAGATAGCCTTTTCACACTCTTGGGCAGCCTCTACTGAGCAGACGGAATGACTGAATGTAGAACCATCTGCAGTGTTCATTTCCTGTTCATTACGACAGGTGAATAACACCAGGTTGGCAACTTCTGAAGAATGCTTCTACAAACAGGTTCCCTATATGACCAACAGGAGACATATCACAGGGTTCACAGAGCACAGTCTCATATAAAGTGTCTAAAAGAGAACATTACCAATATTTTATTACCAAGGATCTTTCCTCATCAATCTCATTCAGTATTTCAGCTTCCCTATTGATTATATGGCAGTTTTTAAATGTTCAGAAACTGAATCCAATCAAACCTATTGAAAGAAGCAAAAGCGATCAAACTGATGAGCGCATATTATGTTATTTACAACACAAATAATTTGGTTCCTGGGGCTTTTCGCAAAAAAAGCAGTGGGCTGAAATAGCCAATGATTAAATTATGTGGAAAGCAGCACACTGAATTTGAAGGCCTCAATTCACAATACAAAGATTCAGAACATGAAATATGAAGTCAAAAGAAATTTCTCCCATTTCTGTACATAGATATGAACAGTTATATCTCTGTATCAAAAATTATAATTAAGTATTTTTATCTATATGCCTCCTACAATGCCAGGAAAATAACTAATATCCATCACATCTGTTTGATGTTCTATGTCCAGAAGTGTCATATAAAATTTCTGAAGTCAGCTTAAAAAAAACTTTGGCAAAGCTGAGAGGATGAACAGATTGGTTCAACTCCACTTTCTACACACTTGGGTGCTCTCATCAACAGACCAGGAGGTCCTTCATATTGAATGAAGCACCTCGTGGTCTGATCCCACCCTCATCATGAAGAGACAATTGCAACACTCAGCACTTAAAGGTCATCAACTTAAAATACAGAGTATGTAGAGTTTAAAAGGATGCAGAAAATTTTCAAAAGAAAAGCCTCTTTAGTTTTGAAAGCGCATTGATATTTATTTAATTTAAAAAACCCCCAAAACAAGCCACCAAAAAATATCCACATTCATAAGAAGTGAAGCCTGCAGAAAACACAAGCCCTACCTTCTCAACCCTGACTACTAATAGGAAGAGATATCTACTCACCTACTAAACACAAGAAAATTCATTGTGAGGTTAGTCCCAAGTCCAGGCTGTCCTAGCTCTGGCCTGTTAGAATAAGAAAAAAGACCAACAGACATGCTGGGAGCAAGTAAATGGAAAAGATGGGCTGAGATGCATATCTTTGAAAGTTCAGGTAAACATCTGAATTGAAATCCTGATTCAATGGTCTTAGCAAGCGTTTTGTTGCCAACTTCATTACGATGTCATGCCTATAATTGGAAACTTATTTAATTTCAACTTTGGAACACAACAGTAACCAAATCAATAAACAGACCCTCTTCTGAGGAAACCTGAGGATATTTTATTTTTCTAGAGTTTAATATATGTTCATATTTTATCTTGGGACTTCAGGGGTGCTATGAAAGTTATATTGTAGGTAGGTTGATTTCCTTCATTCTTCTCCTACAATATTGATATTCATCTTCTCTATCATAATCCAGTGAGATCATCTGAGAGCAACAGAATTAGATTACCAACAAAATTTTCATTCAATAGACTTGCTCTTCCAAACCTCTTTGGAACAATAAGCCTACTCAAAAAGTATTTGTACTTTTTGGGACAAAAAGAAAGCCTGTGGGCAAATTCTGGGATTCACAATTTCTTTTTTTGATTCAGTTTACTCAGAAATTAAACTTTCCCCAGCCTATCAGGGATTTACACAGTCCCATTCTATCTCCTTTACATCTCTCTCTCTCTCTCTCTCTCTCCCCTGCTTGTCACCAGGATGTGGGTGCTTGGTCATATTTCACCCTTAACTATCAAACAGAGAAGTTCAAGCCCTAGCCTTTTAGTAATTCCTTGCAACCAGATACATCAGGAGTCATCTAGTATCTCATGACCATAAAACCAGAACTGATTTTATTTACCAAAAAGGGCCAGCTACGTTATTTAATGAAGCAAGCTTGTTGCAAATATTAACATAATTTGGCAGGATTTTCTTGTCTGGTGTTGCCATGCAGTTTAAAAGAGATGGCAAAACTCAATATAAAAATTTCCTTTTTACGGTAATACCAATAACAATACTGTTTGTATTATTGGCCAAAGAGGCTTACTGGAAATTTCAGTAAAATTTTCCATGATAAACCAAGTGTTAAAATAGAAAATCAGTTCAGCCTCATTTTTCTGCCCTATGGAAAGAAACATTCATTGTTACTTACTCATGAAAAAAGAAAGGTATATGGGAAAACAGGCAGGATGCTTAGTGTAACTAAATATTCTTTCTAATATTTAATGAACAGTAGTTGCTTTCAATGCAACACAAAGACATTTTTTAAAGTTGCCCCTGCTCTCAAATGTTACTTTTTTGAAACTTTTAGAGACCCTTATTTTTCTTAACTTTGCTCTTTTTGACTCATTTTGTTGACATGCCATCCTCTCAGGAGGAAAGTTTTACAGGAAATCTGAGAAAGGACAAGCGAATTGACAGACCAATGGTACCCTAGAACCACAAAGAATGAGTCTGCTGAGACTGAAGTGTGATGCTGGTCCCATACCAGAAGGCGTTGTGGTTTCACATGGATTAATGGGAACTATAGGTTTGGCTCCTGCCTGTCCTTAGGCTGATCTAAACTCCGAGCTGCCAGGCTGATCTTCAAGTTGTTTCACCTCCCTCGTGGCAAACAGTAGAGCCACACGATGGGGAGAAAGGGCAAAGATATCTGGGCCCACAGTAGGGAGGTTCACACATCCCGTGATTGCAATGTGAAGAACATCTACATTTTCACTGAGAAACTCAATTATATGATAGACCTGAATATTAAATAATGTATACATTTGCAAACAATTTATTATGACCGTAAAGTCTCTGACTCAATGGCACGTTTGGATTACAATTTTGTAGATCTGCCTAGTTGTTGATTGCTCTTCATGGGAAATGGACCAAAGGGATATGGGAAAGATGATGAACCTAAACGTGTGAAAAGTGGGGTATCTGAAGGCTGTTCATAGATGGAAGGAATTGGAGAAAGGGAGAAACTAGCTAAGGAGGTAGGAATTTTTGTTGAAAAAACCCCAATACAGATGGGATTTCTCAAGTTTTAGTAGCAGTTGGGTGGTATCTAGGGATTGGTAACGTATGTCAGGAGTAACAAGAGCTAGTACTGGAAGTCCTAATTTAAAACAACCCCAAAATAATACTTTCTGCTTGCTTCTGGTTAATCCATACAAAGATCCAACAGTGGTAGTGGTAAGAGAGATGTTCCTGGGATAATCAGCACAATTTTTAGTAATATTTCTGTGTCATCCATCTGGAAATATCATGTTCAGCTTGGGCGGTGGAAATAGGGGAAAGTGTGCTGGTGTTTATACTGTTCCCACATTACAAACAAATGGGATACAACTTAATTATATACTGTAGCATTGAAATAGATTCATATATTCCTATTTTCCAATTCTAGTGTCTGAGTTTGTGTTCAGGAGAGAAAGGTTTTATCAGTATAATAAAACAGAACAGGGTGTGTGACAAACAGAATGTGAAAAGAAGAGGCATTACTGGTGTTTGCTGGACACAAAAGGTCATTGACAGGGAAAGAGATTGCAAAATTGAATTGGACAATTGTGATTTTTCTCATAAAATCACAAAGAAACAATATTTAATATAGTTCAAGCACACCACCAGCATGGGAATAATAGTCTGCTATGACATGAACTGAAATAGAAAACTAGGGGAAGAAGGAGACTTAAAAGACCCTTTTACCACCTGGAATGCAATAAAAAAGGACAGAAATGTTTGGTTTCTTTTGACAAGAAATAGAACTGCAATGCAATGACAGGAGAAAATGGGAGGGTCCACAGACACTTTATATCATCAAAGGACCCAAAATGCTAAGGAAGTTTTTGTGTCTCATCAGCTGCAAAAGAACAGACACCAAATCCTCGAGCTTTATTTGCCTTCTCTTCAACCCACTGTCATTTTAATCGTCATGAAAGATAGCAATCTCAACATCTTTCTCTGTTTGCTGTTGCACCAGTATTTATTTACTAGGGCCACTGGGGGAAAACAAATCATAGAGAACAAATGGCTTGATGCTCTCTCACATCCCAGCCGACACAATGTTTGAAAATATTGCCTTGTGCACCACAGTCTTACAATTTTGAGTGAACTGTTGTGTTATTACAGTAGAGTGGTGTCCCAAGAAATAACATAGGCCCTAATGGAGTCCTTAGAAGTCTCCAGTGCTCCAGAAAGATGTATAAGTTATCTCCCTTTCAAGGAGCTGGTGGTAATTCTTGCTTTTAGGGGAATTAATAGTAAGCTACATAAATAAAAAATAATACCTGTAGAAGATAGGTGATGTTTATATTAGCACAGCATATCCCAGGTACTGTAGAATGCATATATAGTTACAAATAAATGGGCTGAAAATTACAGGAAGGACATACACACAAAAGGATTTAAAGAAAGTCCTATACTGACATTAAAGAATATAGTTAGAATTACAGTAGCCCTTCACACCCCTTCTTCTGTAATTAACAATGAATGAAAACCTCACTGCAATAAGATATTTATGGCAGAAAATGTAATTTTCTTCTGTGCTTTTTCCTCTGCTATTTAAATGGGAACAATTCAGTTGCACACCATTACTTGAGGTCAAGACTAAATCAGAATTTATTTTGATGCATGTTCAGCTATCAATGTTTAGTACAAAAATGGATTAAATAATATCTTCAGATGAAAAACAGACTGCAGATTTTGCTTTGACTTTGTTGGGGACTTTATTCTTTTAAAGTGTGTTGGCTAGCTCTCCTGAACTACAGCCCAATCATTTTTAAATTTAATTTTATTAACTCATTTTTAACCCACCCACCAAAATGCCATTTGTGTGATAACAGCATGTGCAGGGATTCCTAAGGGATATGGAAATTAATCCCACTTCTGTGAAAAGACCTTTTAATAACTCATATGTTATTTTACCTTCTGAGTTATCAGTAGGCTTTCCTCCAGCATTTTCTAAGGAAATGTCCTTGCAGTTTGAAAGGGAAGGAAAAAAAAACCCAGTAAGAAAAAGGAGCAAACCTAGGAGTTTTTTCATTTTCTGCAATTTTGAGCTGGTTACACAAAGCCACCTGTTTTTTAGCAACCTCGAAAATGATGGTCCAAGAAGCAGCCTCAGATCCGTCAAAACATTCTGCAGTGTGTGTGCCCATACACAGGGTTTGTTGTAGTCACCAGAATTTCGTTTGCTCTTCTGAATGCCAGCACAGTAAGATTCTGACTGCTGCAAATCCTCATGTTTCCACCTTCTTCCCTTGCTCTTTTCATATGCACATATGTCACTGACAATTTCTCCTCTTTCCTTCCTTCCTTCCATCCTTTTTTCAATAGTGCTCATGGATCAATAAGACATCATGGCACTGTATGGAGCCTGAGTGATTTCTCATACAATGGCTGCTGTGACCACGTTTCCATGGGAATTGCAAATTCCCTTTTAAGAAGGAGCTGAAGATATTTTCAGCCACTGAGCCACTGCTACAAGGGCAGTGAACCTCACAAAAGGCCCAGAAACCTGAGTTGCTCTGGAGCTTGAAAGGAGCTGCTGCAGCCACGACACTTGATGGATCTTAGCCTTGATTACAAGAGCAGACTAGTACCACCATGATTGATGAAATCCTGCTTCAAAGAGAAGATGAGGAAACAATGAAAGCTCTGACTATTGTGCTGGGGGCAGGAGGGATGGAGGGAACCAAGGCAGAAGGGAAGTAGTCAGGAACCTGATCTAAGGGCAGGGAAGCGCATAGGATTATGGCAGCTGAGAAGAAAGAAATTTTTTTCTCCGTCAGTTTTCTAATGGGTGTAAAATAAGAATTATATGAACTACAGTCATCAGTTTATAGAGAAATCTATTACTCTTTGGGATCAAAAAGTGAGCACCAGTTGTGAATAATGGTTTCAGCCTGTGGCTTTGAGCATTAAATCCCATTTTTCAACCAGCAGGGCAGTACTTTTCCACTATCACCTCAATGACAGCTTGTGTTCAGTGTGCCAGTGACTCCTTCTTGCTCCATCTATACCCTCTTTTTTTCTTATCTAGCTATGTACAATCTTATAATTTGAACTTTTAAAGATGTTACTGTCTGCTCTCTCTCTCATTGTGCACATTTAAAATAATATTTTTAACTCTTTTTTTTACAAGTTCAGCCAAGATTAGACTCTGAGACCAATGAAGATTGTTTCCGTTACTATAAACCAAAGAGAGAGATAACTCTTTAATCTTTCAATTTTTTAATACAAATTTTCTTACTCTTGCTTCAGACTTTCTATGTTGTTTCTAATTAACAAGGGGCATGTTCTAGGCCATATGAAATTGAGATTTAGTTTTAGTTTAATTTTATGTGAACACAAAGGGTATAGGTGGCTAATGCAGTAACCTTTCACTTCTGGAGGCTTAGACTGGAATTTGGTTTAAATTACAAGTGAAATGAGTTTAGAGGTCTCATCTTCAATTTTAGCAAAAACTGTTCTCATTAAAAAGCCACTCTGCACTAACTTCTAAAAGATACAGCTTTTTCCTAGGTTTAAAACAGTGCTGGATTAGCAATTCTGGGGCTCAGAAGTGAATTGCAAGTGCAGAGTTTTGTGAAGATGCTGTGTTAGGACTGGTATCTGGTTGAATCATGCTTAATGGTAATGAACGATACACATATGTCAATTATATCAGCTACAAAATTCAAATTAACTCAAAAACTGCACTGCAAATGCAAAGGAAGTACAAGATAATACGAACAGATGCATGACATGTGACATGTGAATACCATAACTCCCAGAAAAAAAAAATTATAAACTGCTTGCACTTCTGTAATAATTACACTGACTAATTTAAAGCACTCACCTCCCCTCCTTGCCTCCAGCCAAAGCAACAACCACAGTCAGGCCATGCATGATCCTCATGTCACCTTCTAGGCCTACTGAAGGGACAACATGCAAAATATATCACAGTGACTGAATGTCAAATGGCTGTAGCTCGCTTTACCTCCCTTGTTAGCTGAAATTCTACCTTGTAAAGAATCCAGACCAATGTATCATAAAACCTCTGGTTTATAAACTCTCCACTTGGTTTTGTGCAGCGTGATTACTGTGCAGTAACTGGAGTGAAACAATCTATTTAATGTGAGACCCAGTGACTACAAAAAGCGGGATTGTAGCTTAGTTTGAATGCTGATCTCTTGTACTAAAAAAAAGAGTATTTGGCTAAGCATAATGATGCAACAGTTATTGCTCAGGCAAAATCATTGCTTTCATTTCTTCAAGTCATTTGAGATTTGTTTCTTGAAATAAATACAACACAAGATATCAATCTCAGTTAAAAAACCATATACTGAGATAATTTCAATTTCAAATGGAAGATTTATTTTTCTAGCATCAAAACAGCCCCTCTAACTTGCCCATTCAAATTTTCTTCAGGCTTAAGTTTCATATGAAAATCTCATCTTCTGAACATATTAGAAATTTTATAAAATTTCATTGGAATAGCATTTTCTCGGTTTTATTCATGCTCATAAAAAAAAGGAATTACATCCTTTTTATCAACTGCTTTTTACATAAAGGGAAACCTTTAATCACAGAAAGGCCCAAGCTACCTCCCTTATACATAACTGAATTACATACACGCATATATTTTCAGAAAACATAGGCAGGAAAACCAAGGCAGATTTCTTTGCATTCTCTGTTCATCTGAGCTGAACACTAAATGAACATGTCCAGAGTCACCAAGCGATACCTTTGAATTGTCTCCTAAAGAGAAAAAAGGACAACTTTGGGTGAAGGCAAAGTGGAGGCGAGGACCTGACTTTCAAATGCAGAGAGGTGTTGCAAATACCTTAACTAAAGGGAACTTCAAATTGTATTCTCTGTACTCTGTGATAAAGTTAATGTATTACAAATTTCAGATTTTGTGTAGTGACAGAGTTGCACGTTAATGTGAGCAGAATACTGTCAGTACCAAAAGTGCTCTTGGAAGCTGGGCTGCAAAATGTAGATGTATTAAAAGACATATTGTAAACATGACTATGTTTTCTTCTTTCTGAATATACCCAATATGCTGAACAGACTAGCATGGTGTTCTACTTTTGCAGTATTTAGACTACAGGTATTAAAAAGTGTAATTTGCTTGATCCGTAGAAACCCTGGGAATTTGCATTAGCTCCAGGTATTTTCAGGCACACGTGGAGGTGGAAAGAAATTTATCAGGGGATGGCAAAAGCAATCAATGCTTGTCAACTTGGAGGCAAGATTTTATTTGGGGTCCTATAAATCCCCTACAGCACAGTCCTTACTTAATT
Organism: Edolisoma coerulescens; assembly: GCA_013397115.1. Classification (NCBI taxonomy): domain Eukaryota; kingdom Metazoa; phylum Chordata; class Aves; order Passeriformes; family Campephagidae; genus Edolisoma; species Edolisoma coerulescens. The sequence continues at coordinate 607,450 of VWZW01001651.1, forward strand.
GGGTAGTTGAATGAACCATGTTTGGTTCCCCAAACTCCAGAAGATAGGGACAAAAAAATCCTCTAATTTCAGTAGTCACAGAAAGGGAAAGTACTTCTTAGGGACTAGCCGATGATGTAGGGAGAACTACACAGATGAATGGAAGGAAAACAGACATTAACTTTGTAAACATACACTTTCTTCATGGGAAGCTAATTTTTAATTATGAGACTGTTACTCTTTGACTGGCATAAGTTATGTAAGAATATTTCCACACAAACTGCATATCCTGAATGCTAGAAATACAACAGATCAAGGTTAAGGGACAGTGTAATTCTAACAAATTTAGTGACAGGTTAAGATCAAGGGATGTCTTGACATTCTCCTCAGAAAGGTCAATCTAGCAGGTATGCGATGTAAAAATGAAGACTCTGCCATCATTGCCATGGCAAAAGGTCAGACACAAGCTGATTGGTGATAGAATTATCAAATTAACCAATCGATGTGTGTGAGTAATAGATGTAAGCAATCCTGGGGGAGAGCCACAGGGCAAATGCCAGCTCATCAATAACACATTGCCTAGGAAAAGAAGATCCTCTCTTCAATCCATGTCCTTTACATTAGCAGTGGTATCAAGGAATTAAAAGAAAAATCGAAAGCAACATCTTTAAATATGCTTTGAGACTGTATATAGCATTCAAATATCTTTCCAAAACAAGTTCCATAACATGCTGTGGTAAATAAGAGGTTGCTAGCAATCTAAAGAAAGGAGGCACCAAGAAATCCTGTTATAAACAAGTCTATCCAGCGACCCAAGGATTTTTTATATATCTGACACCAGTATAGACTTTATTAGGAACGCTATTTTACCTGTGGCAGTCATAGACACATAAATTTCATGTTTGATTGTGTGGCAACTTCTGCATGGCAAAATGAGAAACAGATCACAGGTATTCTGAGGATTTTATGAATAGGATGCAGCAAGTATATGAAGAATGTTTTAGTTGTAAGTAATATTTTAATGCATATTATATATACCTTTCTGTACCTAACTGCTATTATGCCAGCTTCTACACAGCTCAAATGATTAAACCCTGCAGAAGCTCTCTATGAGTCCACAGGAAGGCAGACAATGCCTTCACATAGCAGAAGAGGGTTTCAGGTAAGCAAAACTGAAACAAAGAACCAACCTAGTAGATAAAAATCTGCATTCTTGAGCTCAAGAGACATACATTTCACAGAACATACATTGACTGCAGGAAGCCAGACTGAACCCCATTCCTAGATATAAGATTATCTAGTCAGTAGAACTGTCTAAACTTGGGTGAAAATGTTAAGCATCAGGGTAGGTTAAGTACATAATAGCTGCTTTGTTATTTTAAAATTTTTTTCTTTCCGTTACCACTGCATTTCTAGGGATAAATAAACAAGGATGATTTCAAGACCCTCACTTACTAGTGATATTTTCCAAAGGGAGATGCCCACCTGGAGCTTGAAAAGCCTCCATAGCTTTTCTATGGAATCCTGGGAGAGCAGCTCAGGGCAGGAGAGGTTTCTCTTCAACAGAAAACAGGGCAGCAGCCTGATCCCTGTTCAGTGTGCTCCACTGAGACACAGAAAAGGTGAAGGTACACTTCATCCTGCACGTTGATGAGCCAGAGTCAGGATGTCAAATGTGACAAAGCCTCTGTCCATACTAGCAACAATGACTGCTAAGGAGGCAAACATAAATAGCATGTTGGCTGTTTCAGGATTCCTTATTCCTTCCAGGGACACCCATGCTTCAAAAAAAGCTCAGCACAGTGGTCAGAGCTGGGTTTGCAATACATTACTTGGTCACCACCTTCCAGAAAAGCCTAGGAAGGACCACTGGCTTGCAGATCTTCTGCCCAGTTATCCCAAGTCTTTACACCTCTACTTGTCCTCTACAGGCACACTGCTCTCCGTTGCTACCACAAGGTGTTCCTACTTCTCCTCACATAGTTCTGGTTCTGAGAATCTTACTTTAGCTCCAGTGAGATGCATCTGTTATCATGGCAGTATGATATTGCTGTTATCACAGCAGGGATGGTAATATGGTAACACTCAGAGGAAGAATCCATTCTGCCATCAAAAGGCATGCGTTACTCCTATTACTGTTAATGGGAGCTACGCACAGGTATCAGCGCCAGAACAGGTCTCTAAGTGAGCACAATTACAGCCCCCACTGTGAAATTCACTGCACACAATTTTCATATTGCTTTTATTATAGATATACATAACACAATAAAAAAAACCATATTCATTTGACTAGGATATCAATTTGAATATGAGCTAGTTTCCTTTTAAAAGAAATCATTCTGATATTTTAAATGCTTAACTTTCCCTACTGTATTGTTTAAAACGCAGTTAATATTCTCCCCTCAAAAAGTACAAAAAGCACAGAAGAATCTTAGATTGTGTATTTATCTGTAGGAAGTGCAGAGCTTTTGTCAATGGAATACTAGCTTGGACTATAGGAGGAATGAATAAGTATGGCACCACTGAATACCACAGTGTTCTATTGATTCCGTTTCCTTGAAGACCTAGCTCTGCATTGCCTTCCCAATCGACAACAGTATGGTTGGCAATGCCACTTTTAAACACCTGAAGATTTTTATATTTATTGCAGTACATTTTGTCTGATCTGCCATTTAAATAATATTACCATTTAGATCTATAATTTTAGTAGCTCCTTCGTTACCTAACAACCTGACAAGATTACAGTTATGGGCTGTGGGAGCTCTGAGTGGGGGCCTGCCCAGTCACAGCAGCTCTCACTAGTAGTTTTACATTGCAGTAATTCCAGTCAATCTTAAAGGTATACCTAGGTCTCCCAAAAAACAGAATTACAAATATTTATCTGTTAGTGTTCCCAGCCCGGCTGCAGTAAAAGTGCTAATGACATGAAAGGATGTGGTTTTTTTGAAAGAACAGGATATATACATTTGCATTTCCAACAATAAACAAAATTAAAAGACTGAATTGATTTATATATTGAAAACTATATATTGGAAAAACTATGTCTTGGAAACTAGGTATTGGAAGAATCTCACACTGGGATATGCAAATTTCTTTATAAAATGTGAGTAAAATAATGTAACTAGCATTTTTAATATTAAATTACCCTAAATTCCAATACAGCAGGTAAAATGATCAATCAATGATGACTAGTTCTCTTTAAGTATGCAGAGATCTTAAATAAATGAAGTTTCTGGTATAGACCAGGAAGATGGACACATTTGCATGTGTTAGCTGCCTGAACATTGATCAGAACATTATATGGGCCTCATGAGATACTGATCATCATAGGCACCTCAAGGCACTATCAATACCCAAAAAATATAATGTAGTACTTAAAAAATTAATATAAAAATTAGCAGACTAAGACAATATGACCTGTGTTATAACAAAATTCAAAGGTTTTTCATGCACTAATTCACTAATAGTCCTATTTAAAACCATCTAAGCTTTGTTTTACAACAAGCTGATGTAATGACTTATTTTGGATTGTGCTGCTGTACCATTTGCAGGCTGTGAGTACACATGCAGCCTCTGCTATTTTATCAGCATTAAAAATGACATGACAATGCAATGAGATCTGGTTTCTGATGCTGTAAGTAAGCTGTCACCCTTCCCTCAAACCCTACAGAAATATGGAATATCTAACCATCTCTGAACAAGCTCATGGTTCTAGATTAATGAACAGCATTAACAAGGCACTGATGTGAGGAAATACATCCCGCTTACAATGTCACCGCATACTACTCAGCAGACCTGGGAGAAAAATTAACAGAAAGAAAGCTAATAGGCAGAAAAAGTCAAGCCATTTTCCCCCTAAAGTCAATTTCAAGCCTATAAACATACTTAATACATTTCCTGAAAAGTAAAATACCAAAATCCTATTATTATGTAATACTACAATATGTAGAAACTATGAAAACTTGAAAAAAAAACCCCTCTACATTTAACAGAATGCTGTTTACCTGTATGTGGAACAAATGCACACAGGGTAAGTCTTTGGTGAAGGGTGGACACAAAATCTATAATATCTTATTACTCTGTCTTTGTTTTGTGGAAAGAGAATAATATTCCTTGGAAAATAGGCCTGTATGAATACAGTAAAACTGGGACAATGCTGCATCCTCATATAAAACAGTGAAGCCTTTTGATGAACTGAATGTAATTTTAATTAAAAATCCTATTCTGCAGAATTCTACTATAAGGTTTCTAAAATATATGGAGAGCACTGGATTTTCACTGATGAAAAATCAATAAAAACAGATCAACAATGCTGGGAGACTGAATAGGATTTGCACGTTCTGTTTGAATCTCTGGCTCAAAATCGTATTGCAAAACAAGCATGTACCACTCAGCAGGAAACACTGGAATCTAATCATTCACCCCTATTCTGAGCCTGGCCAATTTATAATGCCTTCTTGGGGTTACTTTTCTAAGGCTGAAATTGCAGCATTTTTCTGTGCACCAGAGACAAAAGTAAACTGCTATTTTAACTCAACCACTGCCAAACCAGAAAGTGAAAAATCATGTCATGTTCAATAGTGAATGTTGTTGCACAGAAAGAATATAAAGATGATACTAATACAAACTATAGTCCTCCCCAATGGAACACTGCATGAAATATGGTGTTTTCCCAATTGCAGCCATGTAAACGCCATTAAAATTCAGAATCTGGGCTGTTTTTTCTTTTTGCCTCCTTTTTCACCCTGTAAAGTTGTTTCAAGAGCACAGTCATTGGCTACCAACTCCCACAGCCTTCACTATCAGCCAGTATGCTCTGTCAGCAAGCCTTTTCCTACTCCAAAGAGTATGTTTAAGGAACTGCTATTTCATATAACCTAGCTCTGATACTGTGTAACAATAGCCCTGTAAAATAAAACAAAAAACTGATGGAAGTATTGATCATTTTTTAACAGTAAAAATTTATAAAATATTAAAATATTAATTTTTGCTAAGTTAAAAACCTAAGTGCTATTAAACATCAATGGGATTTCATCATCAAACTTCCTTGTCATCCTCTGAAAATCGTAATGGAAGAAACACAGAGAACTGAATGCTACTTACAGTCACATATTGCAGCTCTTAGCAGAATATTTTGTTCATGTTTTTCCAAACAGTGCACCCCAATAGGCATGGTCTGTAGAATGAAACAGGTAGTGCCGAGGGCCTTGTATTTATGCTATCAGCATTTCAGAGGGCTTTGCTTCACACAAAATCTAATCTGGTCCCGGGGACTGAGTAATAGTCATTAGTAGCTGGAGTGCATTAGTTGACACTCCAGGAATTTGTGTGCTTTAGTTTCACCCAAAAGGTGTTCAAGTGTTCCAGGACTGCTCCATGATGTGAAGTGAATCACGGTATGTGGGGGTGATGAGCATCACTTCAGAACTGCACTCCTGATCTGAAGTAAAACACTGATGTAGATTCACTGTCAATTGCTTGGATATGGGTACCTCTATAAATGTTAAAATTTTTCAGAAAACTCCCAGCAGAGACAAAATTCTGCCAGATTTGACCTATTATCCCATGTGCTATTAAACAGTATTTAAATAGCTGCATTCAGAAGAAACCACTTGTATATTGCATTTGTTTTAAGATTTTAAATCCGTTATGGTTTCCTGCAAACAAATCTTTTAATTTTTCCAAATGAAGTTTCACCCTATTTGTGATGCATTTGTACTTAGCCCTTTTTTTTTTCCTGCAAGCAGCAGCTTGTCTCTGTCTCCACAACAATGTCATCTGTTAAGTAGAATGGGTGAAGTACATTTCATGTTCTTCTTTTTGGAGCTCGCTGTACTCTCTAATTATATTAGCTCATTGCCACTATAAAAATATGTCATATGTGCTCCCAAAAGCCAGAGTTTCTCTTCTTTTTCATTATTTTCAATTGTTTTTATTGAACCTTTAGATGTGGCATTACAAACTACATAGATAAATTCATAAATGAAGCATGACAGCATAACCATGGGATAAAAATGGGTGATAGCATCTTGTTGTTTACCTCACTGAGCCATTGTGAGGATTAATTAGTTAATGGTCATAAAGCAGAGTGCACATGCAAAACACTTTACAAGTGCTAGATAATATTACATGTGATATACAGAGCAATACCACTACTGCATATGGCATAAAGTGGAAGCACTCAATCATTATATTAACCTGAGTCTTTCAGGTAGTAGAATCTGTCAGAGGGAAATAATGGTTGACTGCATCACAAGTATCATTAAACCTTTCAGACAGTTATTCTCTTTGTGTGTATACATTCAAGCCTGTAGGTAATAAGAAACAAGTACCACTAGTGATCTAAGGCAAAACTGCAAACACATTTCCCAATTCATCACAATAATGTAGATAGCTTGGATGATAGGAGTGTTTATTAGGTTCCTGGTACATTTATCTGTTGGCTCGCTGAGATTCTGGGACAAAGAAGGAACAATGGCCAAAAATGTAATATTGAAATGTAGATAAAATTTGGTTTCAGAAATTAGTGTGGGTAAGGCTTTACTAGAAAGTCAAGTGACCTCCTCAGCCCAGCCTCCCCTTGACACAGCACTAGGAGCATTAAGATTGATGTTATATAAGATACTGGTGTCAACTGTTTTTTGGGCAATGTTTAGAGCAAAGCCATTTGCTAGTCCATACTCATGCAACAGCTGTCACTACACTCATGGCCATGACTCTCAGTGCTCCAACTGTAATAATATTGACAGTATATAATACTGAAAGATATAAACTGAATATAATCTAAGCACGCACTTCTGAATACAAGTTCCATCTTTTTCTGAGTATTACTAAGGTGAGGGAAATATTCAGGTCTTTCTTAGTTTCTGATGCTATTACTGAACGTTGCACTCCTTGGAAAACATTCATGGAGACAAGGTCTTTCCTGTGATCTGAAGGAGTTGTGAAAAACCTTTCCAAGAAATCAGAGAATTAGATGAAAAAATAAAAATCGAGTTTTAATTTTCAATACATACATATATTTGAAATTTGAGCATGCTACTCAAGAGCTTCATCTTTTGGTGAAGGAGACTGCATTGGAATGGAAGTGAAAATTCTGAAGTTGGATGAAATTCTCTTTTAGATTTGATTTTTAAAATTACTCTTCAACAGAAATTTAAGAGAAGGAAAAATTATTAAAAGATTCCAAAGAAGCATTATGTATGGAATTGGTGAGTAATTTTTGAATTCAGTTTCTGATGCTAGCATAAATTTAAATCACTTTAAATTGGATAAATTATATTGCAACTATAGCTCCATGAAACACAATGATTTTCCCAATGACACAGATGTCCTTCACAAGGTTTATACCTCAGGAACTCCACTGATCCAAATGAAATGTCTTTTTACTAATTTTGAGCCTGAAGCTAATCCAAAGAGATAATAAAAAGATGGTTGAAGACTGAAAAACATTCTATTACATAGGGATTCCTAATGAAGATACAGGATTTCTTGTCACCATGATTTGTTTTTTAGGGATAGATCTGTTCAGTCTGGGACAATTTCAGATCAGATGGATGCAGGTACAAATCAGTTGTCAAGAATTCTAATAACAATAAACTCAGTGATTTCAACTGTATGTATTATATTTCTTGTTCTAGCAGTTGCTATACTATCATTAATCAAGTGAGGTTCTTAGATTACTATCCTGAAATTATTGTTGCCCTATCTAGAATAAAGATAATAAGGGATTTCCTAATGCTTCACATATAATGTTTTTCAAGGCTAAAATACTAGATGTTCTAAAAAATACTAGATGTTCATCACTAAAATCCTGATTAAAGAAGATAAAAAATAAATTATTTTACTGTTATCAATTAAAAAAACCCAAACAGCAGGTATCAATTTGATTGGGATTTTGGTCTAGACCATAGCACAACTCCTATTGATTTCAATGGAATCAGAATTTAATCCCTAAGAATAAAGGTTTTCTAGTGATAAACTCTACTAATTTGTTATATTTTCCTTTCTGCCCATGTGAGGATTTTGCAAACATTTTGAAGTAAACCACTCATTTTCCCAAAAAACTCTACCATAAAAGCAATGGAGTGAATGCAAATGACAATTTCATTTGCTTCCCTGACTCTTTCCTTAAATCTATTCAACACTGAGTTACCAGCAAATCCAGGTCCAATATATAACAAACGTGCCAGTTCCTATAAACTGTGACAGCAGTTATCTCCAAAAGCTTGAAAATTTCAGTAGAGCTAAGCACATCCCTCAAATTTAAACATGTACACACAGAAATATCACCTGTGTAGGACTGTAACTCCAGACCTGAATTGAAGCTACCTGATACATATTTGACTTGAATCCCCTAGCAGGTAGGTATGTTTACCCAATTCCTTTAAAAAAGGTCATGTTTTTATAGGTGCTTTCTATTTCTCAAAAAATCTATGAACAGAGATATATTTATATCTTAGAAGCCAGTTTGTTTATTCTTGTACTCTTCAATCTGTGAGCTTTTATTTCTTCTTGATAAAAATAGCCGCATGTACTTCATTAGGTAATTTCTACTAAATACCTAATGGTGGTAATATGGATTTGTACTTGGTTCTTCATCCACATTGAAATTTCTGTCTTTACACAGCCATTCAGGTCATTGCTTTGGTACTTCTGTATGCTACAGAACTCATATTCTAAAATCTCTGGGAAGAGCCTGTAAAAACAAAAGAAAAACAAAACTCTATTTCCCTGTATCACCTTGTCTCCAATTCTCAACACTCATTTCTGGTGAACTAATTTTCTCTTTCACTTTCTGTCTTCTGCAAATATATTTGAAGAATCTTTTATTGTTTGCTGATATATTTCACACCACAACATTCAGTATTTCTTTTAGCTCTTCTAATTATCCTTTTAAATTGCTCCTACTTAGGCTCATAGATCTCCCAGTCCTCTCTTAAGCAGACTGCTTACATTTCTTCCAAAGTCGTCAGTTTATTGCTCACAGTAATCTCTTTGTTGCTATTCCCCACTTGACTAGATTGGCTGCCTTTCCACGATTTCTTTTAAGTTTGTGTCATTCTGTATACACTGTTATTAATAAATATGTGACCTTGCTTGTAAATATACTAATGCTGCTCTCTGCTTTATAGCCAGATAGGGCCCTGCAACTTTTTAACACAGGCTCAGATTTATAAAAGATGCAAAATAGTATATGCAAACCTTTTGGCAGGTAAGTAATAATGTGGATATGGATGGAGCAATCTGACAGTTTAAACATTAGCTTCAACAATTCAAATTCAGGGCCATCTTCAAGAGCAAAAAGGAAAGGAGAGCAAATGCAGAGACGAGCCACTCTATTTCTAAAATCAACTCTACCTACCACAGCATCCTAATGATTTACAAAGTCACTCTCGAGATATGCTAGCATCAGATTGATGTCATTCCTCCACAAAATGGAAAAAATTAAGGGGGATCACATCCTTTTAGTCTGCAACAGGATTTTGAACCTTGTTCCACAGCTCCAGAGCAGCCTTTGAAAATTTCATGGATGTGATTGCACTGCGTTTGCAACCAAAGAAAAGGAACTACAACAATACAGGTTATTTCATATTCACAATTGTACACTATAAGTCACAATCATGAAAATAAATGATAATTAAATGACTATGTCTTTTACGCCAGGAAAGGACTTCTAGTGTGTTTTTATTGACAGAAAATTAGGACAAAACCACCTTTTGACCGCTAGTTATAGTTCTGTACTATGGGTTTTTTCTTAAAGTTATTCTTAACTGCATTTTAAAACATCACCAAAACAGAAAAAAAATTAGAAGAACCATAATTAAATAAATTAAGGAGTATCTGCTAGTGAATGACCTAATTAATTATTTCGTTGGGGCTACATTCTTCATGTTTGTTCTTCTTTTTGACATGTGAAAAAAAGTGAAAGTAAATGTTAAACTGTTAATAGACTAAGTTCAGTAGGTGGCTATGGGTCAGAAAACCAAAATCCCATTTGGGCAGCATGTATTTGTATCCACTTACATTTTGTGCATGTATAACCTTATGCAAACAGCATTGAAAAGCTTCTGCTTAATACCAAACAAATGCTGCAATTCTCCTTGCCCATATTCTCCTTAAACTTTAAGTTACTTTGGATGTAAGATTTCAGACAAGATGGTAAAAGTTAGAAAACGAGAAAGATAACACACTTCATCCTGTAATTCCACATGTGTCGCTATATCTTAACCAGCTCTGCAGGGATTGGATGGAATCCAATTTGCCGTCATTTATTCACAAGCATACTCCTTAAACTGTGTACTTTTTTTATTCTTATTCACTATTTACCCAATTATATCTATCCTTATTAGACCCCTGCTGAAGGCAGCAAGGCAGTTCTAGCTATGGAAGTCCCATAGCTTAGCTTAATCCTATTATCTCCAGATAAATGGGGATGCATAGGGCTCTAGATGGCCAAATTCAGCTCTACTCTCCCTTCCCCATGAGGAAAAAAGACTTTTCCACATCCCTATGCCTGATGTAATTAAGATCTGGAAATATGCCCATTCCAATTCTTATCCAGTAAAAGCATCACTGTCAGTGTTGAGAAATGAACTGCGGTTATGATGCAAAGAGTTGACACTTCAGTGACATTTACTGATGTGTTAGGACTTTACAGTGGTCTGGCTCTATGTAGTTTATGTCTTCAGGAATTTAAAATGCCTGCCTAAAAATCTAATAAGAGGAAAGGGAATATAATAAGAGAAAAAAATTGATAGTATTGACAAGAAAAGACTTTATTATCTCCATTGTGTTTGAATAGATATAGATTGTCATTAAATTCTTGCAATACACAGTATTTTACACAATTATAGAAAATGAACTGAATAGTAAAATAGGATCAATAACAGAAGTAAAACAGTTACTGAAAAAAAGGTTTTCTCGACTGACTCCAATAACGTAATAAACTCCACAACATTTATACCTGCACAGAAAACTCAAAAAAATACACCAAATACTGACTTGCACTGGATATCTGAAAAGAAAAAAGAAAGAATAGCAAAATCTGATAATACGAGATTGCTGAATACTGTGAACTAAGATCTTCCATGGGTTGACTTTGTAATATACTTCAGTCACGCCCTTTTCTTTGAATGCACACCTGCACTCCACCTGTTCATCCCTCTTTATCCAAATTACTAGTACACTGAATATATACTTTTGTAGAGAAACTGGCAAGTAGATACATATCCAGATAATTAGAGTAATGAGCATGTTTTTTTTATAAAGGTCTGTCAATTTACTTTAATCTCTGGCTATTCCAATCCTAGCCTCTTCTAAAGAGAACATGTTAGTCACACTGACTGGTTTCAGGATTGAGAGGAGATTTTATTATATAATGAAGTATCTACTAGGCAGGGACAACTACACTAATATTCTCCAGTAACCTAAATCAGATTTTAACCCCAGTCTCCAGAGGTGAATGCTTCGTGCAGTTCTAATAATACAAATGTGCAAATTTGTAATCAGACTCCTGTGTACAACCGGTGTTTTATTTACTATGAGCTTAGCTGAAAGGTTCCTAGGGACTGAAGATAGTTGGGTTGTAATCCTGTCATTTGGTGACTTAATATTTTTATATTATCATGCCATTAGCATAATTTTGACCTCTATTTTGCAGCATTTTATGTCTTTCAGGCACTACTTTTGATGCTGTACCCATAGCATATAGAATCAACAAATATTCACATAGTTCCCTATTTTACTGAACATTTGGTGTGAAGTATTAAGGCTGATTTAATGTTATTAGTGCCTCAGAATTGTGCAAAATACATGAATGTAGGCATTCATCTCTCAGTTTACCATAACACTGCCATAAAATGCTACTAAATGGGTGATAAACGTTTGTTCTTCCTTTTCCTTTCTAATTCTTCCTGCTGGATGTTCTGCCTCTACCCAGAGGGCTTGCAAACTCATGCCAACTCACCCACGTAGATCAATCATTGGGGTTTTTCTCCTTGCCCAAGATGCAACTGAGCAATTGAGGTTGGCTCAGTTGCAATCCCTCATTAAAACTAGCCTCAAAGTAACATCAACCTTAAGGTGCAGCATTTGGATTCAATTCTGAGTATTTTTTGAGACCGAAGAATCAATTAAAAAAATTTCACAATCTATGGCAAACCCCAAAGTTTTCCCCCTTTCTTATTAAAGAAAATATGAGAAATGGAAATATTGTCATATTTTGCTTGACAGTCAGCATCTTTACAAGCAAATACTTAAAATTTTGATTGTGAAAATGTATGAAAGATGATAACACTAATGATGATGATGCCTTAGGTTTTAAGTTCTATATTTTTCAAATCCTGTACTGTCTGATGTGTAACTCTGAAGTTTCGTGCAGCCTGTTAACTACTGTTCTCCCATGCTGGTTAGACATAACAAGCCTCTCTAGGTTTTCTCTTCAAGGACACCAGGCCCCAAAATGTGTAGACTAAAAGCCACTGAAGAGGAGGGACAAACTTGGGGTAATTACATCATTAACTGAAGTTATAATTGGAGAATTAACACTGACATGCAAATGGACCAGACTTATAAAATTGTGAAGAACCTGTGACCCAGCATCCATCTTGGGTGTAGCCTCTGGACTGCCCAGGGTGTACCTTTGAAGGCCCTTCCAATAAATACCTACCCTTTTTCTCTTATTTTTGTCTAGACTCTGTTTTTAGATGGGCATCTCAAGGCATCACTGACAGGTATTTTTCTTTTAAAAAAAATTGTTATTTAAGATCTTCATTTTGCAAAATACCACAGTGGCAGGCTAAAGTCCTCAATTTTTATACAGAGATAGCATGTTTTTCCTCACAGGCTGGCTACCTAATGTGTTTTCAACTTTGCATGTTATATTGCTTCATTCTGATTCTTCAACTCCTAATATTTGTAATACGAGTCAAGAAAAGGCCAGGCTGAAGATATTTATGGTGATTGCTTCATGATATGGACACCTGCCAACAAATAAGTTCATTCCTTCAACCATTTCTAACTTATGTGAGATCAATATCCAGGCTCTCTAGCAATAACCTTGCATCTATAATTGATATTGTTTATTGGCCTGTGGTGCTGTGAGCAATAAAAGGACTAAGAAAGGGCTGAGAGAATAAATATTCATCTAAAGAAGTCTCACGGAAATGTATCAATAAAGAAACAACATATGATGCAACTTTCAACAGAAACATATCATATGCTGGTCCAAGAACATAAAACAAGAAAAAAATTATTATGGACAGTCTCATTTCTAAGCAAAAGAGAACACAGGATGCTCTAATGAATAGCCTATATATGTAATCCTGAGAAGAGACTGCCCTAATGGGTTTCATGATCCACATGAACCAATGCCAAGGAGTAGAACAGTTCCCATTACCAAATAGGTGTAACAGGATTCAATGACTTTGTGCATGTATGAAGGAATTAATGGAAAGGAGAAAAGAGAAAACTGGGCAATATCACAGCATACATGGTGCTTGGACTGCAATGCTTACATGGCAATGTTCACACAGATGACATCACATAAAAATACCTTAGTTTGTGCCATAAAATAACATTGATTAAATAATCTATGGACAATGAGGATGAGTCGACAAAAGACATTTGGTGCAACTCTGAATTATACTGAAAACCAGTATAAAAAACCAGGATTTTGGAAAGAAGTTCAGATGTGTAGATCAATATTTATTTGCTTTCTCTTTTTCTTCTAACCATAACTCTCTAGGTACTTGGCCTACCTGATTTATGAAATCAACTCTAGATCAGAGAAATTGACAAGCACTCATTGAGGAAAGGATATTACAGTTTAAAAGCATTAAGGATAGCAGTATAAATGATATATATTTTGCTGTTAAGTGACTCACCATAAAGTGAATTATAATGAACATAGATTGGATGTATTTTAATGTGTCAAAAATAATTTTCTGTAACATGCAAATTTTTTGTTTCATGGTCATTCTTAGCAATGCAACTCCACTCTTCTTCCTTCATTTTCTGTCTAAATTCATCTTAACTATATGCTTTTAGACAACTTATTCATATTTCAGTTCAAGCATCAATAATTTTTCATATGAATACACATCACCACAAATATTTCCAACTCATCAAATCATCATGTATGCATTTTTCAGTTTTGGCTTCCTTAAAATTAGTGAAGAGAGGCATCAAAAAGCTTGTTCTCTTAGTGTAGTTTTTCTTTTCAGAGCACATCCTGCCCCTTTACCACTAACAGCTACACGAGTTAGAGTAAAAAAAAAAGTTTCAATGAGCAGGCAATTCACAGAGAATAAAAAAACACAATAACACATTCATAAAAATCACTTTGAAGTCCTCCGATCAGGAAATACAACCTTTTTTCTCCTAAGAAAACAAGCTCATGGTATTGTTCTGTTTGTCTGTATAGCAGCCTCACCAAAACACTGAACTTACTGACCTGTTTACACCAAATTTAAGAAACGGGTAGATGTTTCAGAGATACTGAGCGCTGTCGAGCTTTATGAACTAAGTGGCTGTGTACAGAAAAATTATCTAAATTCTGAAGGAAAAGCTCAACCATGTTTTTGGACACTAGAGTTTCCATACTCACATGGGAGTAGACCATAATTATATTTGGTTTCATTAGCTTCATTGCTATTTGAATTATTTCGCTAACATTTTTTTGATTGTTTTTTCCTTGATAGGAGCTTATCAGTAAATGAATTCTAGCTGTAATTTTTTTTTTTCCTCAGAAAATTGCAGACAAGCTAAATCTTTCACCTCAAACACTAACTTGGGAAGCTCCAGACTTAGCTAATCTTGTGAACATTTCTTCATACAGTATCCCCTAATTTTCAAGACACATAACAGACAGTAAGAAAGGTATGAATATGAAAAGCATAACATTTTACAGTTTATCTGTGAAGAAAGCATAGAACTGCTTTTGAATCTGACACCGATTAATGTCTCTCTTCAAAAATCCCTTTTGAATAGTCAAATAGCATTTTGGCTTGGCTGGATTAAAAAAATCTATTTGTACCATTAAGAAATACTTTTATAACAAGCCTTTTAATTCTTACAGGGAGTGCTATTGCTGTTATCAATGTAACAAAAATCAACTTTGATACATCTTCAAGTTATCATTATTATAAATAAAACTGTTGTGTCTCCATTGGCCCAGTCCTCCAGTACATTAGCATCACTGGGTGTTCTTCTGGTGTAAAGTCAAAAGGACTGCGCTTAATGAACTCGGTCAGAATTTGTGGGCTTATCACCCATTCCAAAAGAGCAATAAAGGTTTCCACACAGAACTAAAAGCTGAGATTTAGATAAAGCAAGATGTAGAGACCAAATCACTGTCAGACCTTGTAGTGATGCTTATGTGTACTTATGACATTAATCTTATGAGCTCAACAGCATACTCCAGGAGCTCCCATTAATGTCCATCAGAATTATTTGTGTGCTACCACTGCAGAACAGACCCTTGCAAACCTCGTGAGTTGAGAAACTTTCTCAGAGCTCATGGGTCTTGGTAAAGATACCACATTACCTACTGCTGAATGTGACAGATTGAATGCAGTTTATTTTCTGTGCTCTAGGAAGTTCCCAAACTAAGTTCTGGCACTTTCTGCCATGTGTCAGAATAACATTTACGACAGAATGCTCCGTTCTCTTGTTAAGCATTCAGACTGAACTTTCTTTTTTGGCTCACTAACAGAAGTCTGACCTATTTGCCTTTTGGAGGTACGCCAAGATGAGACTAGCAAGGTGCAAACTGACCTGCTCGGAGGTCACCAGCATTTGAAAAGAAAGGGTGTTCAGGTACTATGCTTGAGAGAAAATCACACACCAACTAACTGACTAGGCGGGATTTACGTGGATTATCATAGATCAAAATTTTAGAAGGAGTGTCAACATGTCAAATTTTCTTTAAGGGAAGGCAAGAAGTTCATCCAAACATTCCAAAGGCTTTATTTAGCATAACACCTTTGCTCTATGGCTTAAAAGGGCTACTACTGACTCAAAAAACCCCTCATGTTCTGTCAGATTATTCAAAAGGATTTAACTTTTGGGAGAAATGTTCTCTTTGTCCAAACATTCTTTATGATTCCTGTAATAGTTTGCCACCTCAGGGCTGGACATGTTTATTTCAGATTGGTAAATTCATTGCCTTGTCTTCTAACCTCACAATTCACCTCATAGTTCACACAGGTGGATCCTTTTCCTCTGTCTCTAAAGATTCTTGACAATACACTTCAGCTTTGCATTTCTCTTTTCTTAATGAAATAAGACAATAAATTCCTAAAATAAAAGTTTACGTCTCACAGCTATCCACCATTCGATTATTCTTAGATGGTACAAGTCATCTTCAAAAATTTCGTACTTCTGGCAGACATATTTTTTGCCCCACAGAGGCTTTCCTGGGTGAATTTTCTGAAAGGTTATATTTTATTTCATTTTCAAATGGTGTTTTAGTGTATTGCATATTTCTTGCCAGCGACAGCTTTTACACAAATATAGGATAACACCGCTAAGAGTCCGACATGCTCAAAAAGAAAGTCATAAGACAGAAATGTCCAAATTTGTTACAAATATGACTGTAAGAGAAGAAAACAGAAATTCTACTGCAATGTGAACAGGGATGAATCACTACATGAAAAACTGAGCATTGCACTGTGTGTTGTAGAATTATACGCACTTTTTATCAGTACTAATTTTTCCTTCTGCATTAGGCTTACAGCACTATCCAGAGATGGCTTCACTTTCACTTACATTGCTATCTGAATAAAGGATGCTTGAGGAAGAGAATGCTGCTGTTGCTAATCTTTTATGAGTTTATATCTCAACTTTCACATTTCAAAAAGTATTTTTCTCTTTGCATTAAAACAGTTTTTACATTAATTCAAATTCATTTAGTCAGTTTTTCCTTCAATAACGCCCTTTATAATCTTTAATTTTTATAAATTCAGTTTTTATTTTATGTTTCCTTTAGGTCCAGATATATGTTTATGTGTTTCTTTTTTTACCAATTCAAAATTTTAAGCATTTCATAAATAAAATGTATTCTATTTTTCATAGAAGATTGTGAAAAAAGCTCTTTGCTCTTAGTCAGCTATTCTACTGGTGTATTCTATGTATTTAAATTTTCTACACCACTTGGCATTATCAAGCAAACCCATAAAAGACTCATCAGAGAAATAGCAGGGATATGGGCAGATGACTTAATCCAACAACATGACCTCACTCTCATGTCGAGACAATGTTAATTCTACCATCTATGAAATAGTGTTAGGTTAGAGCTGCACCAGATCTTTTAGTCTTACATTTCCACAACTACAGTTTCAAAATACTGAAAATATTTAAAGCAAAGATTTACTCTTTTAAGTCTAATTCAAGCCTTTTTTGTCAGGCACTTTGTTTATTTTGTGGCTATGATGATTTATCACACCCTGCTTACTCTCTTGGGAAAAATCAGAAGCAACAAAGACAACTTTGAGAGATTTTGACTTTTGGAGAACACAGAAAATCATTAATTTTAAATCTAAAGACTACTTATTGATTCTAATGCCTGATAAGTATTCATCACATGCTTTAGGCTTGCTTATATTAACACAATCACTGTTCTGATTTACAAAGGACATTTTCCCTTCTTCCATATATATCCTATTCAATACTTTGAATGAGTAAACAGCCGCTAAGGGCCAAGTTTCTCTCTTAGCTTCACACCACATGCCACCACGAACTGAGGTGTAGATTCTGGAATGTGAGGAATTAACAATAATTCTTGCATTTGATGGATTTCACAATATACAAACCAGATGCTTCAAAAACTGAGATCTTTATGTTTATAAGGCAAGACAACAATCTAGCAGTGTACAACATTCCCACTAGAGTGAATTACAAATGAGAATATCCTTAGTAAACAATTCGAACAAAATCTAAACGCAGCTGATAGCGTACAAACAGTGAAAGCTAGTCCATAGCACATGGGATGTCTAGAAATACCAGTACTTATTTTCACATTTAAAACCACTTGCTGTAGAAACGTGCTTTAGACTAAGTACATGAGCTCTCTTCCATAGCAGCTTCCATTTATAACAAGGCTGATGTTGCCTAACATAGTGCAGATTTCTACTATAGACTCCCTCTGCACTGAAGACCTGCATCTAAGTTTGACCTTTGATCATAAGAGGAGGTCATTAATTTCAAGATACAATACTGCTTTCTCTTGGGGATTCCAGAGGGAAAAGAAGTAGCCACATTTTGCTAGTACCTAAAAGCTCAGTATCTGAAACATGCTGACAAATTATGGTGAGTCAGCTCCTTTACTGCGTTTTCTCCTGTGGGGAGATACCCACACTGAAAATCAGAAGCAGAAGCAGTGGCAGATGCAATGTGAAGTGGATGGGGAAGAAGGACTGAATGGACAAGTATTTTCCAAGCTGAAAATCTGTCCCATATATATTTTATTATGTTTCATATTTCTCTTTCCCGCCAGCTGCCTCCTACAGTTATATCCCCTAGGAAAAACACAACCACACCAACACAATGAGGATGTGTTCTTTTAGCCCCTGTCTGAACAAAAATTTATTTTAAAAAGAAAGTATTGAGAATAGGATAAGTAACTTAAAATACAGTATTATCTGAGCATCATTCACTTGTTCCAAAGATATCCTTTACCATGTAGTTATCTCAGTAAACAAGTGAATGAAACATGCACAAGGAATACCTTTCACAGAAGGGCCATTGTATTGGGTTTGCATGGTAAGGTTTTGGTGGCAGTGGGGGTTACAGTGGTGGCTTCTGTGAGAAGCTGCGAGAAGCTTCTCCGATGTCCAACAGAGACAGTGCCAGCCAGCTCCAAGAGGGACCCACTGCTGGCCAAGGTCAAGCCCAACAGAACCAGCAGCAGCAGTTCTGGGATAACAGATTTAAGTGAAACGAGTTATTGTGCAGCAGCAATTGCAGCCAAAGAGAGGAGTGAGAATATGTAACAGAAACAACTCTATGGATACCAAGATCAGTGAAGAAGGGGGAGGAGGAGGGCTCCAGCCACTGGAATTGAGATTCCCTTGCAGCTTGTGGAGGTCCGCCCCGGAGAGATGTCCACCTGTAGTCTTTGGAGGACACCACACCAGAGCAGGCAGATGCCTGAAAGGGGCTGTTACTGCAACACGTGCTGCCAGGACCTGTGATCCCATGGAGAGAGGAGCCAAGGCTGGAGTAGGTCTGCTAGCAGGACTTGCAACCCTGACGGGGACGCATGCTGGAGCAGCCTGCTCCTGAAGGACTGCACCTTGTGGAAGGGACCTACACTGGAGCAGGGAAGCATGGGGAGGACTTTGTCCCATGTGGGGCTGCGTGTGAAGTTTGTGGAGGACTGTCTCCCATGGGAGGGACCCTACGTTGGAGCAGGATAAGAGTAAGGAGTCATCCCCTTGCGGAGGGAGAAGCAAGAGAAACAATGTGTTATGAAATGACTGTAACTCCTATTGCCTATCCCCCAGTGCCATTGGCAGAGAGGAAGCAGAGAATTTGTGAGTGAAGCTGAGCCCAGGAAGAAGGGAGGGCTGGGGAGAAGGTGTTTTTAACATTTGGGTTTATTTCTCACTATCCTACTCTGCTTTGATTAGTAGTAAATTCAATTATTTTCTCCAGGATGAGACTGTTTTGCCTGTGATGATAATTAATGAGTGAGCTCTCCCTGCCCTTATCTGACCCACAAGGCTTTCCTGTCCAGTTGAGGAGGGGAGTGACAGAGCGGCTAGATGGCCACTAGCTGACCAGCCAAGATAAACCCCACAACAGCCTTCAAGAATTTTACTGGCTACGATAGAAACTTACACTGTACAAATAAAAATTCTTCATTTCAACTCAGAGGACTCAACTCATTTCTTCCTAGTCTTCTCCCCTTATCCTATCAGAACAACATGGTATCTTTTCTGAAACAGGTGGGCAAGTTTATTCTTCTTAAGGGGTAATTTATCAACAAACTCCCCAGTTTTTTTTTCAGGTTTGCCTTGGGATTTGCACATCCACGGTAGGTATGAAAAACTCATTATGATGAAACACTATTTTCTGATAACATAATGCAGCCTTACATCTTGTCTAGACATGCACCTCTGTCATGAATGGGTCTATCCACTTAGAGACCCTGTGCCTGTGTAATGACCATGATACCCCCTGTTTATCCTGCTTTGCTACTTGTCCTCTCAGGAATGCATAGCAGAAAGTAATGAGCTCAAGTATTGAAAAGTAACTTCTTAGAAATAAACTTATAACTATTAGACAACAAAATGCAGCAATCAAAGATAATGAAATGAAAATGCAGCTCAGCACCATTTCACATGTAGGCTCAAATAGAAGCAGTAATGCCTGGATAACTCACTAATCCTGTTGCAGAGAAAGACTTTAAATAACAAGAGGAAGGACTTCTAAGAATCAAACAGTTCCCTGGACCTCACATCCCACCTGAATGGAAATCAAAGCAAAGCAAAGAGGCAGAGAAAGTGCTCTGCTTTGCTGTGAATGACTTTTACTATGTTCTTGATGCAGTGGAAGGTTTTCTTAGAGTCCACTTTCCTCATTCCAAACAGGAAGAAACAGATTGAACATCCTTTTCTGAACTCACCAAAATCCCTGAGAACATTGATCCAATACTGATTTTTTTTAACCTCCAACCCTCTGCCAAAGGAATTAGCAATTTAAAAACTGTAAGCCTTGATCTCAAAGAACACACAGATGGCTAAGTTGGAGAGTTATTGTTGTCCTTCACATTTTGCCATCTCTGTTTTTAACACTTTCTAATGAGTCAAAAAGTCACGTTGTTGGATGCAACAAGCAGATTTCTGGTGTCTTTCTTCACTAGCATGTTTCAGGTATTAGATACTATTTCAAGACTTCTGAAGACATGAGATGACAAACTTTCTAAAACTATCTGCACTAGATGATCTGTACTTTTCAGTTAATACATGCTATATAAAAAAAAAAATAAACCGAGCATATTTTCTGATATTTTGATATATATATATGTGAACAGAAATATGTATACACAAACACATAAACTTAAGAGAAAACTCAAACTAGAAATCATCTAAAAAAGTTATTCATTTTGATATTCTAGCTCAGCAACAAGACAGTCTGTTAGGGAATATTTTGTATGTTTCAGCAACGGATTAGTCTACTTGTACAGAAAGCAATCTACCTGTAACTTCTTTCTCTTCTTTTATTGAGTGTTTAATAATCATTACATAATTGAAGACTCCTATGCAAAGGCAGTTAACACCATCCACTCAACATCACAAATGGAAAGAGCATAACATGTAAATTTTAAACACTCACCCAGGATCTTTCTCTCTGAGGTAGAGTTGAGTATGCAACTCAGATATCCAGACTCCTTGTTCACAGTTCTAATTCTGCATCTATACTCCTTTCAAGTACAATATTCTTCTACCAGTACCCATTCTACAAGCACAGAACCACCCATGACTCAGAGGCCAAGAAGACAGGAATGGAGTACATCATGATGCATGAATTATTTATTTGAATTTTTATTGGGAATTTTGGAGAGTAATGGCAACTTCACACTTTATATATTACAATTGAGTTTACAGAAAAGAATTTCCTGTCTCCCAATCTTGCGGAAACAGTGTTCTCACTCAAGGTACCAGTTATTATTTAGTAATTCACCGTCCTGCTTAAATGGCTCAGGTTTTCAAAGCATCTTAGGCAACTTTCTCTCATCATTGATTGAAATCAAATCACATTACCCTGTTAATTCTGTGTAGAAATGTTCTCCAGCAGTCACACTGAATTATTTTCTGTAGTTACAGAATTTAAAAAAAACCCAACTTTCTTCCCCCTCTGGCTCATTGTGAAACTGAGATCAGTACTGTCCTTATGCTAGTAATTTTTAATTGCCATCAGATACATGATGGTTTAGAGTTGCAGGAAATCAGCTTTCTTAATGTATTAGAACCTGTAAAGCTCTTTCCCTCCTGCTTGCTGATCAGAAGCAGCACTTCTTGAAACAGATTTAATCAGAAAACACTGAAACAGAAAGTTAAATATTGCCTCTATTATTTCCTAATGCCATCCTTCACAGAGTTAAGCAACCACTAAATGTTGATAATTTTCCTGATGTGACTCTTACTGCTTAAAGAGTCTATCCTGTTTAAAAATGTCATGCATGTTGCTATTTCCACAGTTTTATCATTTGTCAACAAATCAACTACCTGCTTAGCAGCCCTCATGAGGGATTTAAAATAGCTGCTATGAAAATCCTGTGCATTTACTATTTTTATAACAAACTTGATTGTCACCTATGATATTTCAAAGATCACTTCTCATATAGACATCATGCTGGAAATTAGATGCAGGGCTTTGCTTTCCATGGAACATTATGCAGAGGCACTCTGGCTAATAAATCTTTGTAGCTAATGCATTCCAGATGGAAGCCATGTCTCACAGATTTAACCTTCCTAAACCCTTCCAAAAATTCCTCCCATCAAAAGCTCTCTGAATGAGATATGTTTGATTGAAATAGGATCATCAATACATGACATCTAAGTAATAGTACAGATGATTACTGCCTGCAGAAAATTGCCATTTCCCTTCACACAAAGATATTGTCTTTGCACAACCACAGGGCATGAAGAGGGACCTTATGAGCTTTACCAAATAATTTAAATGCTTTTTCTGAACTCTTAATGCTATTAACAGATGCTGTAAAGAAAACATCTACTTCTTTCCCTTTAGCTTGGGTATATGCATAACAAATACTGCTAAAAAGAGGAATCAAGTCTCTCACAGAAGCCACTAATTAACATCACTGTTTAATCATGTCACCAGGTTTAGCCAGTCTACATCATTAGTTTATGTCAGATGGAAGCAGTGAAACATCTAAACACCTACATGTAGATCCTCATGAAATCAGTCATGTGAAGTGGTAAGGTCAGTGTTAGACAAGGCTGCAGCTACTCTCTACTATTTAGAAACCATTACAAATCACCTTGCTAACAGACGAACACAGAATAATTTTAGAATCCTTAGATTTTCTTGTAAGGTAATTTCTCAGTAACAACTCTCAAATGCAGAGCAGTATTTTAACCCTGTCTGTGAATGATGAAAAGTGAAGTTGTAGCCAGTTATCTATGCTTCACTATTGGCAGTGTTCAAATGGCTCTATATTGCTTTTACTGTTGAACTTCTGAACTCTGCAGTCCTTGGTCTGAAGAAAACAATTTATTAATCAGGTACAAAACAAAAGGACTCTAAATCTCAAAACACTATCAGTGCATATTCATTACGTGAAAATCTAAGGAAATTGTTTGAAGTCTTAAACAAAATGGATATGGAAAAACTTTAGGTAGCAAATGTTTTCTTCCTGTGCACCACACTTCTGTAAAAGTGAAATCTTGGAAGAATTTTGTGTAAGCTTCAATTACATTTCTTATACAAATATACTCCTGGCATGTGCAGGCACAGTACAAGCTTGGATCCTGAAAGTATGAATGACAAGTACAGAAACAATTCTAAATCAGACTGTGTAATTATCTTCTTTATGTTAAACCTTTAAAATTCTTAAGAGCCCCTTTCCAATGTATGGTTCACTTTGATCCTCAGGGTTGTAATCTTCCATTAAGCGTCGATCACACCCAAATGTCATTTGCAAGCTTTCAGATGAGAGTGTAACAATAGACCCCTAACTGCAGAGATGGAGAAAAGATCAAGCACACTTCAACTGTGAAAGCAGCAGGAGTTTTGCACACAGGCAGACACCTGGGCAAGGTTAGCTGTGCTGTGGCTCCATACCACTTCATTCTAAAGGAACTTGCTCTACTTATGTGTTTGAAAGATAATAAGCAGCCACTACTGCTGAAGATAATTTCATTTGGTTTGTGTCCTCAACCAAAGGAGAAAGTCAATGTTGGACACATATTTTTATATCACTGCCTACCTGAACATAATAAGAAGCACAGAGGAAACTTAATAGGAAGTGGAATATATTTCTTTTCATTGAAGGGAAGTGCTTCTTACTGCCTTAGTCGGATATAATGTCACTGAATGTGACTCGTCTTTTTACTTATTCTATCAATCTGAGTCAGCTTCGGCGAAATAGTGCTTCAAAAAGGCAGAAAAAAAAAATTGTCTGCTTTTGGAGAGGCTCCTTTCAAATGAGATTAGAAAGTTTGGGTCCATTTTTTCATGTCTAATCCTATTATGCTCACTAATGAACTCAGTTTGCCTCAGTGGTTAAAATAAAAGCCAGTGGTTGTGTCCTAAAAAGCACAGATCCTCCTTCAGAAGAATATATTAAACTGTACAGCTCAATATTACACATTTGTATCATCCAAAGAAGGATTTTCTAAGATAGACTGCTGACTGCACTGTACAGCACAAGTATTGAACACTTTTAATTGAATAAGAAGACATTAAACTAATATAGATCTTTGCTATACCTTAAGCCAAATAGAGGGAGTAAAAGGACAACACTATTATTAAGATAAGACAAGAAGATTTTTAGATAAAACTCTTTCTTTGGAACAGTAACTCCTGCAAAAACCCCACAGAAGTGATAGATACTAAGCCTGCACTTAAAAAAGACCTTTGCTTTTGTGATATCAAAGCAGCAAGTGGCTTTGAAATACATACAATACTGAAATTTGGTCTGGAATGTAGTTTATTTTTATCAGCATGCTAGCCTGCTCTAAACAAAACCATTTTTAACTCCAAGTATCTCAGTCATAATCACAGGGTCAAATATACTGTACCCTACAGCAATTAAGTAAGAAATATTAAAGAATACAGTTATGGTAACATATCGAGATGGGAAATGCTTCTAAAAGTTTCCCATACACCAGGAAAATACTAATTCTTCTCTTCAATATAGACAACAATATTTTCACTAATCATTACCCAACAGGTGACTCTCTTCTGGTCTGATGGTGTAAAACCAACTGCATTTTTACTACAAAACAGAAAAAGGCTGTTGACATGGGAAGAGGAATTAGGCTTATTGCCCCTTTTACCAAATAGTGAAGTAGAACAGGCTGTTCCATATAATGAATGTCTTTGACATAAAAGGGGCCAAGAAAATCTCTGTATAAAACTAGGTATAGAGGCTCTGGACCTCTTGACTATCTCAGGAATGCTTAGAAATCCAGCATCTGGGTTGTTAGAACTTGATAAAGAAGGGACAGATCACATTAGAAGCTTCACATTCTCATGAATGCTAAGCATTTTTGAAATCACAGGGACACAGGAGCTAAGCAGAATTAGTTTTATATAAAGAAAAAAACAGGCTGCCCCAAGTAGGGATGTACTTGGGGGCTGGTTTCCTTCTAATTTTTTTTTTTTTCTTTTCTTTACCTTCTCTTTTGTCATGGAAGCCATAAAGTTCTAGAAGTCTTCCCCCATAAAGAGGATCAGGAAAGGACCTTTCCTTCATGGAGGCAGTGATGCTTTAAGGACCCAGATCAAAATTAAAACATTTGAGCTTTTTTCTCTATTAAATTTCACACACTTGTAATTTAAGTCTTTCATAAACTTCTTTGTATGCTCTGTTTGTGACAGTTAAGCTGAAGTATTGCTACCTCACAATTAACATCTTTTTGTGTACATAAAACCTCAGGCATAGATTTTCTACATTTCTTTCTCCTTAGGAATAGCATACAGACCATAGATATCAACACTTTGGAAATATGCAGTAAAACATACTATATTCTGTTCTGCAAAAAACCACGTGAAGAATGTTGGCCATTGTCATCATTATGGTTTTGTTTTAAATTAGCTTCTCTCATAGTCTGTTTGTATAAGGTTTAGGTTCAAAGTCATGTGGCTCCTTGACCATCTCTCTTTTGAAAGTCCACTGTTTTAATGTTAGGAAGAAAAAGAAGTTTGCAATGACAGGACTGGTTCTCCTGGCACAGTAAAAAAAAAGTGTCAAGGGAACTCCTGAACAGTCTCTTCTGTCCTGATGGGCAGGCAACCATATCAAATAATCCAACTCACAGAGATAGTGCTAAGACTAGTTTTAAGACAGTTATAGAGAGATTCAGCCTTTCTATATGCAAACATCTGACTTAGGCTCAGAAACTTATAAGGGAGCATGATAAAGGAAGGGACTGTTGCCTAAAATCAGAAGGACCTTTAAGATGATTATCTGCCCTCTTTTAAAGCAGATTTCAAAGATTTAAGTTGCAAGAAGGGAACAAACCATACAACGTGATAATGTATATACATCACATGAAATGTGATGGTGCATGTATAGACCCTGTGAAAATAGGGAAAAGCAGAAATTAGGAAGATGGTATAGTTACACATTCTTCAAATACTCCCCCAACAGCCTGTGGCCCTAGTACTTCCTGAGTCAGAGATGGTTCCCGAGCTGTTTGAATAAAGCGAGTGTCATCAGGAAAGACAGGCTAAAATGTAAAAAAAGTAGCATTGGAAATCCACTTATTCGCAATTAACTGGTGAAGGGACAAGGTCAGAATGGTTAAGTCATAGTTTTTCCACCTCCTGGCTGCCTCATAGCTACAATAACAGTCACATTCCTGATGAAGTTGACTATATTAAAAAAAAATCATCTAATCTTCACGCTTCTGTTCTGGATGGAGGATACGGAACAACAACAAAATCAATAAATTTAACTCCCTCTCCCCTCTGTGAACAAAATGGTCTGCCAGCTTCCCTGCTCACACACTCTGACTCATGTAATGTGAGGTCACTATCCAGATTAGTCCTCTCATTTATCCTTCAGTTGGAATCTCTCTCCTGCCAATAAATAAGCGAGAACTTCTCGTATAACATGGATCACTCTTGCTCTTCCTGTGAGAGCAGACTCTCAGCAAGGCAGAGCACAGCAGCCAGAGTACCAATTTATTTATTTGTTTTGGTCGCTGAAATTTGTACTCTCTTACTATTTGCCATATTCAGAACAGACTTCTTCTTTTGTAGAGATAGACTGGCTTTGGTGTTTACCTGATGAAGGATCTATGAGTAGAATCACATGGGCTGTGATTTCCACAAAACAATCTGTGGCATGCTAGTGCTTGAAGCAGGACTTGGGGAAAAAAGTGATCAGTGAGGCATAGAAGTGCAATTAAGTCTAAATGAATGGGAGTTCTTTCTCCTAGCCCTTACCAGACTACAGCACGCTTCTTACTGCAATCTAATATTTGCTTTCCCTTTAACATGTTTTACTGCATGCATCAATTCAATAACCAACTGGTCTTAAACATGTATGTTATAAAAAATTCAATTACAATATTCAAAATAACGGAGGAGCTTCTATGTAACATAAAACTAAATATACCTGATCTCTTGAACTTTGAAAAAAATGATGAAGTGGGGAAAAGGTAGGACTGTACAAAGTCACAAGAGGTCTGGAGAAGCAAAGGGCGAGCAGGAACACACCCCAGCCCCAACAACTCTTGGAGGCATCCAGTGAAGTCAAATGGAAGCAGGTGTCAACAAAAGGAAGCATTTTTTCTTAACCTAGTACACAGTTTCAATCACTTGTTGACATGCAAGATGGAGAGGTCAAATTCCTACACAAATTTGAAAGTAATTAAACTCAACAACAAGATATTTAAAAACCCACAAAATTGCGGGACTCCATTTGCCTCAGAAAATCTTTAAAGTGCAGACAAAGGAGGAAAATGGTATTACATGCTTGTCTTACTCTAGTATTTTTCCCCATGTATTTCATAATGGCCACTGCCAAAGATGGAACACTAAGGTACATGACTCTCTTGTCTTATCCAGTAGGACCACTCATCTGCCCTGTCTCCAGTTTGGGCCCTCAGTAGCTCCGTGTGCAGCAAAGATGACACAGTCTGAATAAAAAGGTTATACATGCAGTTCACACATATCAGAAACTGATCATAATTAGAGTACTTGTTAACCCTGTGAGAGAATTTATGTCATAATTCCCCAAAGTTAAAGATCAAAAGAAGTATCTTACATGGTGTACCTTATTGCACATTTAAAATTCTGTAGTTATACAGGCATACACTCTTGCACTGAAACTACTATTCTGCAGCATGCTATGGCATGCTTTGTTTGCTGTTGTAACTCGGCATTCAGTTTATGATGGGTGGAGAATTCCTTTTTAATTTGTTTAATATTAATTTTTCTGGTTGTAAGAAAATAGAGGATTTGAAGCCCATGGTTGCCCACATCTAAATATAATAATTAAATTATTGTATGCATTTCACACTTCCAGAATTCATGAAATGTGCACTGGAAGAGAGAGTGCCATTCTGATGACAGGGGGAAAAAAGAGAAGAAAGAAAAAGAAAAAAGGAAGCCAGCATGAGTTCCTGTGCTCTGCATTAGAAAGTAGGAAACATGAATATTACTTCTGGATTCTGTCCCTGGTTTACTGGACTAAAAGTCACAAGAAGCAGCAGTACAATCACACCCTTTTATCCAAAGCCAGTTCAGGTCAATGGGAGTATTTTCATTAAATTCAATGGATTTGGATCAGACCCCTAAGCCTTGTGAAGTAACTGCTTGTAATGTCACTCAACATCAACTCTGACCACTCTAGGAGCCACATTGGCAAATTCATAACGAAATCCACTCTCATTTTAAGCTGAAAAAGAAATACTGTAATGCTTTTAATATTGTTGGCTGGTAAAAGACAGTAGCAGTGGTGGTGGTAGTGTGTGCATGTTTATAATTGCTAACCAAAGGCAGAAACAGTCGCAGTGAAGGCATTTTCTACTAAAAAATCATGAAAGAAGAATGGTGCATTTGTACGTTATTTGACTCATTTGGCAGTTAACCAACCAACTTGGCAAAGAGGAATATCCCTTAGTTTTAGACACAAATGTTTGAAATACACAAAGGCATCAGCTGCAAAAAAAAAAAAAAATAGACAACACCAAACCTCAATCAAACCCAGAAATATTCTATGTAATGTAACTGCTGTAAAACACTTCATTTTAAAATCTTGTTTCTAAATTAAGATATTTTGGGGCTGCCATTACCTTTTGCAAGTTGGCTGCAAGGACTTAAGAGAATTTAGCTGGCAATCTCAGTCAGCTTTGTAGCAGATCATTAAATCCAACAACATGGCTAGTATTTTCTCATCACTGAAAGTGGTTGCTCCAGGTGGCAGTATCCTCGGCTTTAAAGGAGCTTAGATTACCATATTTAGTGTGCAATAGAAAATTTTATAAACTAGATTCCAATTGGAAGCTTCCATGACTACTGTTATTTTTAATGTAGACTTATATAAAAAGTAAAATTTGTAGTCAGACTTTGTAGTCTGAGGAATTTGTTAAATTTGACAAAGAAGGGATATATTGGAAACTTGCTTCTGGTGGACATGAAGAAGTAGAAAAGATGATTATTTCAACCTCTCTGAAAAACTGCCATTCTACATACTGAACTTAGCCCAACCTTGTAATTTTTGGCCATTATTACTGGTAAGTTACTTCTTCCCACAAGCTGAGTCCCACTGACATTTTCTGGGAAGAAAGAGCGAGAGCGAGAGCGAGAGAAATCTTGCAGTAACTTTATGTTCCTAATGAGAAGTTGGGGCCTACACACAATAGGTTTAAGTGTTCAGTTCATGCTTACAAGCCCATTGCAGCACTACTCAAGGCTTCTCCTTTTACATGCCAAATTTACCACTCATGTTAGAAACAGCCCAGGTACTTTGCAGTGCTAGTCCACCAACATGTTACAAAGACAGCACTCCATCCTATGCCATTTTAAACCATACAATATGGCATTCCTTGAAATGCTGTGTCTTTAGGCATACCAGCAAGTCTCGTCAAAGTTTAAAGTACTTGCCATTTTTTGAAGCAAACATAGAAAACTAGAAATCTACTTTCCAAACTAGTAAAGAATGATTAAGTGAATCCACTAATGAATTGCTTAGGAAATTTCAATCTTTTTAAACTCTATTATTATATGCAATTATTTATTTTTCTGAAATATTTGCACATTGCTTATAATGAAATTTACAGACCTACTAATAATATCTTTGATGCCTACATGGCATCAAAGAACATATTCAAGCTAATTTGATTATCATAGAGGAAATAACAAGGATTTAAACCATTTTTAGATAGTAAATGTAATATAGAAAAGAATGGCACAGAATAGCCACAATATAACTCTTATAACTGTATAACTGTATATAAATAACTGGGTATATATAACTGTATATAACACTGTATAACTGCACAACTCTTATGCTATTTTCTAAATAAATTACTTATCCTCAGAAAAATTAATTTCTTAAATTATCTATAAGTTATTTTACAAAATTAAAAATATAAATTACCTATAATAAGTTAACAAAAATATGTTTCACAATATGCTGACATTCTTCAGATCTTCAAAACACATTTTATTTTAAATGAGTTACAATGTAAGTGCATGAAAACAAAGCATCCCTTGCAATTTTGTATTCTAAGAAGCTTATGCTTTCTTCAATGACAAAGAAAATTCTGAGTAATAGATCTATCATATATCTTTATATAAAGGTTTATTTGTGGTTCACGTGTGCACATACACACAAGTACTATAGACCAAAACAGGCTGTCCAGCAGAGGGCTCCTTTGAAACAGAAAGTGGAGAAACAGGCAACGTCTTTCAATGTATAGACAAAACGGAGATTACACAAGCATTACGTATGCTGAGGTCCAGCAATTATTTTAGCAAATCATCAGCATAAAAATGGCACATTGATGTAATAATTTTAATTCCTTTTTAAGGAATGAAATGCTTTCATGAGACCCATTGGAGAAAAAGGTGAAAAACAAATGATTTTTCCTTAAAAACCACTCTAATCTTCATATTTTCATTTGTTAAGGCACTGTGTGCCTATTAAGAACATCAGCTTAACCGTATTTTTATTTTCAGTAAAATACGTATAAAGTAACATGTAGAAATTGAAGAAACATTAATTCATCAGGCACTTAGGTATACAATATTAAACTCTAAGTGAAATGGCATTAAACAAGCATTTTCTGTTTTTCTTTCGTGAAAAATATAGAAACAGAGAAGTGAAGGGCAGCACAGACCTGCTGCTTCCCCATACACCCATATTTAAGAATCCACCTATATTCAACTTGATAATTTCCCGATAGTGCTTGTCTGCAAAAATATTTTGCTTTCCTGAACTAGAAAATAGTACTGTGACAGAGTGGTCTGCATTTTTTTTTGCAGTTAGCACTCACTTTAACTTATTTCTTGGGCATTCCCAAGAAATAGAACAACACTTTTAGTTATAAAGAATACACAAGAAGCCACTAATAAAAGTAAATTAATCTGATCTTTCCTTTTAATAGAAGGTTAAAATACTGGTAGATCAATGGTTGAAATGTCTGCAGGAAACTTACACAATAAATTTTTTCACAGTTTCCAGATGTGTGCATATTTTTTTTCCAGACTTGATAGTGATACTAGTAAAATATAAAAATGGAAAGAAATTAATCTGAAGTCAACTATGTTTCCAAAGTTACATTAGGCAATCAGAATATTCAAATGATAGGGAAGGTCAAATGTTAATGAGTCTTAAAAATACGAGCTATTTTATGTTTCTTATACAATATTTTTCACTTTTTCTCACCTGCCTACAAGTGAATAGGGGCAGGATTATGAGGGAAAACCTAAAGAGGATTCATATACATACTACAGCAGAATATGGCTCCCATTCCAGTCAGCTATTGTATCCATTAGAAATACAAAAGAGTCAAAACACAGCGTGATTCTTTTTTCTTTTAATATGTGCTGATAGGACTTATTCTGCTTGCCTCACTGTCAAGGACAGACACTTCCCATGACTGCACTGATGCCAGACTAGAACCCAAAAGTGTCCTCCATACGCAGATTCAAGAAACCATTTGAGAAAATTCTGTATCATTTAAACACACAAGTGGTTTTGGAAGAGTATGTATAACTAAGGATCACAAGCAACCTTGTACAGAGCTTATTGTCTGAAGCAGACAATGTGGCTGAATACCATGCAGATCCATATTTTCTGGAGTCACAGAACCTAGGAACAGAAAACTTTCTTATCCATGTTGCTGCTGCTGAAGGGCTAATTGGATTTAAGGGGTTGCTACTTGGCTCTCGAGAAGCCAGTTGGGAAGGGGGGAATTTGGCCACCCTGCTGATACAACATATTCTGTCCTGCACAGTTTTGACCCTTCCATCTTATTTTAGAGAAATCCATGTACTATCCCTTGCCAGCCCTGCCCCACACAGCCAAATCTGGAGTCGGGCTTTGAACGGGATATAATTTTATAACACTTAGAGAATAACTGTATTATAATACCGTCTTCCAACAAATAAGTGTAAAAGAAAACAACGTGGAAAGTAAACTTTTATCTTTACTACAGACCTAAAATTGCATAAACATGTTATATTTTCTTCCATATGAATGTCACATTCTGGTATTTATGTTGCAACTAGCCAGACAACATTTGCTAATAGCTACTTTTAATACAGCATATCAAACTGCTTAACCCCTTGGCTTGCCGGGCAGTTTAGAAGCTCCTACTGTGATGTTTTTGTTCTCACATATGTGCTAGTAAAGGCTGTCACAGTCCTCATTAAATAAACAGACATACATGCCAATTAATAATTTAATTTACAGGGAGAATCTTGACACAGAGCTAGGAGGTGAATTGCTAGTACCTCCTGAATTGTCTCATCTAAAAATAGCAAACAAACAGGTTTTAGTCCCACCTCCAAAGTTATGCCACTGTAATGAGATCGGAATATCCGCAAATCATTAGTTCTGTATTTACTGTCATAAAAAGCTCTCCATTACTACATACAATTTTATAAATAAAGGCACAGGTTTAAAAAAAGGCCAGATCTTTTGATTTTGCAAGTATTCCCAATATTTTATTCTTCTAAATTTTAGCAGGATTTTGTCTGGCATCTGTATTTGAAGCATGCTTAGCTTTATAGCTTTTTTATTTTTTATTGTTTTATTACTCCAAATCCAACACTACTGCTACTATTTTGAAAAGCATTTTTTTCCACTTAAATATTCACCTGAATATGCAAATAAGCATCTACTTTTCTGTTCTTTTCTAGCAGCACAGAAAATTTCTGACATTTGGTTTAGGACAAGTCCCTTAAAATTCAAACAGTGCTTTAGGAAGGTACAGATATCTCTTCTTGATGCAAACAGTTGGCTAACAGCATCAAAATTATTTCTCCATGAGAAGCAGATACACAAGCGGTTCTAATGGAAATATTTGGATCATTTCCCCACTTCTAATTTGGGCATACACTGCCAAGTCTCCCTGTATAACATTCCTGTTATCTTGCCTTTCTTGTTCATCTACTCAAGCACAACTTTGTCAAGGCTCTCATCACCATGTGTCCCAACTTCTGTCATTCCTTCTTTTACCACCCCACAAACAGCATCTAACTTGTCTATTTATTCAAAATTTGTATTAAAATTAGCCATTCTTGGGCCAGTACCTTCTAATGCCATGATTATTGCTACTTACTCTCTGTTAAGCTTTTCTTATTAAATTGGGTAGAAGATGCTTTTACAAGTACTATCTTGCCTTTTCACTCTCTGTAACTTCATACACTCATACTCATGGTCGGTTTCTGTTCCACAAATCACAGCAGTTTTTTATATATCAAAATTATCCAGGTAAAAGTCTATATAGTTTTATTTGCTGCACTCCATGCAAAGCAGCATTTCCCAAGCACCCACAGTGGAATCCTCCATCTTTACATCAAATTCTTATTTCAAAGTGTCCTCCATTAGTGAGGTTTTAATAAAATCCATAAGATGAATTTTACATCCAGCAGATGTAAAAGTTGAATACTGCAATGAAATCTAAAGAGAAGTGATTTTTCCAATAAACATTTCTACCTGAGATCACAGAAAGAAGATGGCCTACTCAGAAATTTTAGGGACCAGTTCTGTAAAAATTGAGAACCACTGATAAAACAGTTGGATATGGATGTAGGATTCCAGGCAGTACAATTCTTATCTTTGTACAATTTCTGTAATGATAAAAGAGATATAAATTTGCAATCATACAACACTCCTTTTCCTCTAAATGTTTTTTTTTTAATTTTTTTTCCTCTCTGGTGTAGTTCTGAGGAAACAAAAATTGTGAACTATCAATGATTTCAAACCTTGTATCCACATAACAGAACTATACCTTTTGATTGAAAGTCTTCTTTTGACAAAGTCTGCACATTTGGCCTCTCTAGCCAAGGTAATATTGAGAGCATAAAACTTTTAAACAAAAAATCAAAAAGAGCAGCTTTGAATGAGATGCCTTTCCTGTCCAACTGTTCTCTTCATTTTCTATAATTACAGGCAAGCAGTAAGACTTCAAATAGCAAATAAATAAATAAATGGACATTTACTTGAGGCATATTCCTGTCCCTCTCTCCCAATTCTTGATGAGTACTGTCACTTGCAGCAGACTCACATCATGCTCATAATGCCCCTGCTGTTCTGGATTCTCTCTCCATACTCGTATTCCCATTGTTACCCCTATCAAAACTAGCAACTGCTGTAATTTTACAGTGAGATCAGCTAGTGTAGGAATGAAGCTCAAGGATATATCAGTTTCAACATGTAGCTGTTTAGTATATTCAAGAAAGAGTCCATGTTAAATTTGCAAGGGTTTTGTTAATACAGAAGAAAATAGACTCTTAATGCATTAGCTTTTCAAAGCACATCTAGGATAACCAAGAGTGCAGAACAGAAAAAAAAAAAGAAAAGAAAAAAAAAAGATAAAAAGGTATGATTTAAAAAAAAAATCCATAAATTAGAATAACAAATAAAGTTATTTCATAAAGAACACAATAAAAGCTAGAAACATCCCCCAGTTCCAGAGATAATATAAATGTTATTTTAAATACCAGACTCTGCCCTCAATTACATTCAGGGAAAATCAGATCAGATTTTAGTTGTGGGTAAGCACTGCATGTTGCCCATTGCAAAAGCAATTCCCTTCTGTTTCAGTGAGCTGTTCAGTTTTGTTATGAAGAAGTGAATTTATAGGAGAGAAGAACTATTTGCTCATTTTCTGTATAGAATCTGATTTTACCAACAAAGTAATGTAACATGGAAGTGCGGTTATTTAAACCAGCACTTCACTACACAGAGGGCTGTTCAATGCACTGCTCTTGCCAGACTTGTCACAATGACTGACATTTTCTAATATTGAACTGGAAATAATATGGATATTTAATACTGCAGAGTTTACATCAAGTAGAAGAAAAGTGCTATTGTTTATCAGCAATCTACTTCTGATGGCATATATCTAGATAGACATAATTATTACTGTGATGAAACATGATTATCAAATAATGGAATAAACACATCTGTACAATATTTGCTATGCTTCATATCAGGTGATTTGAAAATCTTGTAAATCCCTATTATTAACCATTTTCTATGCTTCCCACTTGAATTTTGACTAAAATCTACCTTTTAGATCTGTTATGCCACTCATTAATTTTTTACAATATCCATCTGTGCATTGCAATCTCTATTCTCCATGGCTCCACATTGTTTTGGCTAACTAACAGGCCCATATGTTGCCTTAATGTATTTCTGCACAATGTTTGTGCTTTTGGAAAAGAAGGAAAAAAAAAACCACAGGGAAAAACCACAGGCCTAAATAAGCTATAAGGAGCATCCACATACAGTTAGACTGTCTTTACTGAGTCTGGAGACATTATGATTCTGCTGCGACAAGCAGCATTTGTCTTCATTTTGTCTGACTGTCCTCATGTGTTATTATTAGTGGCTGTCAGGCAGCAGCAGAAAAAAAAAATAGCATCACTTGACTAAGAAGTTGAATGCATAAATGCAATAACTACACACTGGTAGCTGAGGAGAGGATGTCTGATAAGATGGTCTAAATGCAAAAACCCTCCTATAATTACATTTAAAAGGGAAAAAAACACATATCTGGCAAAACATAAGCATCCCTCCTCCCTTCTGCTTGCATAGCTAAATTAGGAACTAATTATAAATACAACTTAGCTGCATCTAAAGAAGTTGCTTTAAGAATGTCTTTTCAGAATGTCAGTTTAGTTTAATAGCAAGAAAACAAATATGTTGGAATATTCCCATCGAGTTATGTTTTTCTGATAACGTTAATAAATACGAACATTTTAAACATGAGTTTCTTATCATACAGAAGTTCACATTGAAATGTATTTACGTATTTAGCACTTTTAAAGCCCAAAGCACCAAATACAGTCTCTGGTTCTGAGGAGCTCCAAATAAAGTTTATTTAGCATAAATTTTTCAGTTGTAACATACAGCAAGTAATAACAAAAATAAATAAACAACTATTATACAGTATAAAACAGTGCATCCAGAAATTTAATCTGTAAGAGGGAGAAACCATAGCCTTTCCACCTCAAATATGTACAGATGGTTAAAAGCAGATATAAGCTTATGATATTCTTAGCTTTAAAGTGATAAATTATTTCTGTAAGAGTACATATATTTTGAAAATACATACATAGAAACAGTGGCAGATCATCTTTTTCTTATGACAGCCAACACGAAACTAATCCATGAAGTCTAATAACAAACTGATATCCCCTGAAACATGCCATAATTGCATTATTTTATAATAACTTCTTTAGTTAAACACATTTCACCTAAGGCTTAATAATCAAATGAGTGCCATTACAAAGAACATTTTTGTCTTCAGCAACTAAAAAACCACAAAACCAAAACCGAACAGAAAATCCAACCAAAGAAAAAAACACCACCCTATAACAAATCAGCGGTGAAATGTGGGTCCTGCTGCAGTCAGAGGCAAAGTTTCCATTTAGTTCATGGAACTATTTCTATTGCAAGAATGTAAGCAAACAAGTTATATCAGTAATCAAAACAAAATAATGTGCAGCAGACAGTACTGACAACAGTTTCTCATAAGCAGCCTCCAATGACACACACAGGTATTAGCAATTTTTCCAGTACCTAAAAGATCTGGTGGCAGATCACTATTCATATTAGCTAGGAAAAGATGCTTAGCACTCACTGCTTGCTCCTGTT
Source organism: Edolisoma coerulescens (assembly GCA_013397115.1). Taxonomy (NCBI): domain Eukaryota; kingdom Metazoa; phylum Chordata; class Aves; order Passeriformes; family Campephagidae; genus Edolisoma; species Edolisoma coerulescens. The sequence continues at coordinate 644,468 of VWZW01001651.1, forward strand.
TGTCCATTTTTATTCTAGGTTTGTGGATAAGTACTGCATTCCAATTTCCAAAATTAACCTTCACTTTTAGCTGTTTTCATTTGGAAGCATTCTACTGTTTTTTCCCTACAAAATTTCATGCTCTGGCAGATCCAGAGGTGTGAGTTGGAAGAGGAGCTCTGGCTTACAGTCTTACCATCAGTGGTTCAATCACTGGATTTTCTAATCTTGGTCAGATTTTTTACCAGATTCAAAGGGATAGCAATCTTTCACTTATGCACATCACAAAAGCTGTTCACCTTCACAAACACATATATTAAATGGAAATACACTGGAAAACTGATGCAGCCAGACTGAATGATTTGCTCAGGAAATACAAGTCTGACATGAAGCCAAAAAATCCAATCTAAACTTATGAATCCCGATGCAGTTTCCTAAGCATGAATTGGTGTGACATCACACATGCTGAACAGTTAGGCATAAACTTAACTTTATGAATCAGGAACTGTGAGCACATTGTCACAGCTTTTTCTCCAATTAGCACTGCAAATCTCAAGACTGGGACAGGAGAAAAGGAAAGGAGGCAAAGGCTGGTAGCACTTTGGTCTATTTTCAGTAGAATGATGAAATTATTTCCGAAAGTAAAATACAAATGATTACTGTTGATACAGAACTGAGACAGGTAATACCTTGACCCACATAGTCTGTGTTTTAGCTGTGTTGAAAAACTTTTATTTAATGTAAAGACGGAAAACAGTTTCAACAAGATAAATAAGAAACAGCCATGGAAACCTATATGGCCATATTTAGAGTTATTTTTCTGAACCACACTGAGGTAATTGCACAAGATTATACTACACAGATCCATCAAACTGTATCCAATCTTTAACAGAAGCAGCCTCTTTGTGCCATGTACAGGAGACAGAAACAATCACTTTCTTATTTACTATTTAAAAAATGCCCTTGCATCCCTTCTGGTATCACACAAACCACTAGTGAAGAAGAAAGTGCTTTGTCATTTTTGCACAAGGATAGTTAAAAAAAAAATCCCTATTAAATTTAAGGGAAAACTGAGGCAGTAGAAAGAAATAAAAATTAAATTAGTCTCCACCTGACAATTAAGAACTCCCTGTATTAGCATCATGTATAGCACTCTTGATTAAAATTAAAGTGAAATTAAGAACACTCCTGCTAAGAACTCTGTTTTCATGATGTTGGCCATGCAGTATAAGATATCAAGACTCAAACTGCATTTTGAATTCCTAATCACTGAAGAGCATAGAAGTGTGCTAATCTCTTTTGGGTTTCTCCTCTGTCAGGCAATCCCTTGCTTCAGTTCCTTCGGGAATATGTTTGGGTGACTCAGAGGGGTTTAGCCCTTCCTTGGCCACATGAGGTATAACTGGTAGGCTTCTGTCAATTAAATGGGCTGTGCTCTTAAGCCTCAGGACATAAACAGCTTCATTTTGTGTCCCCCCTCAGTTTTAATCAGAGTTTCTGGACCCTTCAGACTTTGTTCATCCCTCCATGATTCAGCAGCTGCTCCAAATTAATTGCACGCTTGGACATTGTTATTTCTCATCAAGGGGGTTTCATTCCTGAAAGGTTTGAAAGTTGGGTTTCACTCTCTTTTTCTAGAATAAAAGCGTTCCCTCATGGAATCAGTCAGAAGCAATTAATATGGAACATATCTATGTGTAGACAAGCAATGGAATATTACAGTTTTAAAAGAAAGCTCTTTCTGCAATCTTTAGGGCTGCATCACAATACTGATGCATAGAAAGCACAGATGGGAAACTCACACGTTCGGTCACATTTGTTGTATTTTAATAACAGCAAATAGTTCTCAGAAATGTATGTATTATCTTTTGAAACAAATACAAGCATTAATGGGCTATATAACTTCATGACATGCATAAACATGTTATTGCCTTTCTTAAAAACTTTGTTTCTCTGTATTGATGTTGGCCTGGAACAGTAGCAGAAAAAGGGACTTGCAACTCACAACTTCATCTATTCCCCAGTCAATTAACATATGAACTACGTAAAAAAGCACTTTAAAGTATTTGCTGTTTTCTGAGTTGTTTAGTTCTGTTTTTTCTGAGCAGTGGTGTATCTTGTATTACATCTCACTAAGATCTACAGGGTGCAGAAGGATGCATTTTCATTTTTCGGTGACCTTCAAGATGCTACATTCTTCCACCCCCAGCACACCCCCACTTCCACGAGGCCTTGAAATAGACTCTTGTATCACAGTCAAACATGTCCTTTTCTGAACGGTGCGCTCAGCATTTCAAGCTAAGCCAGAGATCAGCTCTAATATTTCATTCTTCCGTACCACTAGAGAGGTTGCTCTTACTGTCTGACAGAGTACAATACTTCTCAAACTACTCAATCAGTTAAGTATTGCATATTAGAAATCTTACACTCTTCTTGTGAAGAGCTGGAAAGAAATCTCAATAATGTAACCCTGTAAGAGTCTTTGAATTTTTTTTTCACCTGCATGATTTATTTTACTCACTGAGAAGGGCAATGAGCACTGAAAAATTTAAGGTACTTTTACACTAATTACTAATTCACAGGTATTCCTAGGTTCTTTCTTATCAGTCTACGGTCCTTCCCTCTACTTTTTCCTTCTTGTTCAGTTTAACAAAAAAATTTCTGTACCTTTTCAAAAAAAAATGTACGGATCAGTTTCCCTTGGAGGAATAACCAATTCTTCTGTAGTTTATACCATTTTCATGTGAATTCAGTACAAATCACTTTTCATTATAATCTGTGTAATTTTTAAATGCTTAGAGAATTTCTCCTTTGTCTTTACACTTTCAACACTGTACCTTCATTTTTCTTCACAACTATTAAACCAGATCTTTGGCTTTCACGGTTAGGTTTAGCCTATAGAACCACACTCAGATGGCCTACCAGCTCCTAACGTTTTCTAGGTACTTCTGATGTCTGGATGGGGACAGAGAATCCAAGCCAAAGTGTCTCCAACAGCATCTTGGCCAAATATTACATCACTTCCTCATTATGCCATCATCAAGTGCTAGGTAAAGGTCACTCTTAGGTATGTTGCAGGAAAAAAGGAAGAAATTCAGGAGTAAGTCCTATAAGAGAAATTGCTGAGCATTAAAGGTAGCTGAGACACTCCAGTGTTTAAAGATGCACTACGTCACGACCAGCCAAATATCATTTTCTAATGTTCATCTTTCATCCAGAGCTGCAGAAGCTAGCAAGGCAACATTTAAAGTACCAGAAAGTTTCAGAGAGCTAAGTCAACTCTGAGTGACAAATTATCATTTCAAGAATAAGCCTTAGTCAGAGGAATGTCCCCAGCTGAGAGGCCTGAGAAGAGCAGCTCTATGCTGGAAGACACCTAAGACTCCAGGAAGAAGCTGCAGGTTGGGAGGACACAGCTCCCAGTACCTGAGAATTGACATCTGCTGACCATTTTACCAGAACATAGATGCAGACAACAAAATCCCAAATACCAAAAGCAATGTGGTAAATGAAAAAGATTTACAAAGGCTGGAAACCTCCCTACAGGAATTACCACAAGATATTTTTCAGTTGCACAAATGTCAACTTATTTTCTGATTAAACCAAAGTCTACACAGAGGTTCAAGTCTACTCAAGACCAGTGGCAAATTACATACCTTGCCACAAAATATAACAAGCAAAGCTCTGGGCAACTGAGCTTTGTGAATGACAAAGGGCTGAGGACATGGGAAGTCTCATCTGATATGACGAAACCTTCCAAGTACTAAAAGATTACGACCATCCATCACAAAATTCACAGGCAACAGCAAACAAAACAAAGTGTACCGTCACTCCTGCATAAGAACTACAAGGTATTTTATTCTGAAGGTTCTTATTTTTGACATGCATTGAAAACTGACTTCCAGAGTGCAAATCTGAATAATTTATTGAAGAAATATATGAGATTTAGCTACTCATCTGGGGTAGAGCTCTAATAGTAGAGTAGCTCTAATAGCTACTCTATTAGAACAGATGAAGATAGAGGTCACTTTGAATTAGAAAACAGATTAAAGATTAAATATAATACCAACAATGACAGGTACACTTGGATTTCAGCTTACATGGATTTATTAAGAGCCATTGCCAAATAAATCCCCTAGACTTACTTCTAACAGGGTAGGACTATTACTCAGTTGTGGTTTTGAGACTCTAGGTGTTCAATTTATTTAGATAATGCATATGTGGAACAATGTGCTCATCTGAACTCAGCTGAGTACACAGAGGAGCAGTGCACCCTTACAGGCACCTGAGAACATCAGGTTGTCGGTAACTCAGTGACAATTGTCACTGTAGCATTTGACGAATAGACAGCCTGATCCAAGAAATTTACAGAAGCGAAGGTAATGATTTCTCTGTGTGTAAACTCTCTCTGTGCATAGTGTCACAGAGTAGTAAGTGAAGTAATGTAAAGAGGGGGAGAATCACAACCCTTTGTGAAATGTTTCAAGCAAACATTGAAGTATCAGGAATTTGAGCTGACTTGAGAGTCATGTAAATAGTGTCAGCTTATAAAAACAAGGTGATTCCCTGGATAGGAGAATACCCATACAGCGTCAAAGCTCCCATGCGTATGTAAACACTCTGTGTAAATATTTGGCTGAGGGTTTCAGTATAGAGAGCTTTTGCTCTCCCAGAGTGTGGGCGTTGTCTAGAAACCTGAGATCAGGAATGACATGATCTCATCTCCCATTACTTAGATAACTGCATTTGATGCATGCCTCAGGGAAATTGAAATGATCTTGGCAGAGGATAAAACAGAGGATTCAAATGTGCTCTTTAACTGATGATCTGGACTTTGAGGCTGGAGTCCCATCTGATTTCAAATAGACTTCTAAATATCAGAGAGGAGTTGACAGAAATGAGAAACCACAGATGCAGTTAGTGTCAAGTTATTTAAGTTTGGTTTTAGGACGTTTGTCAGTGGATACCCTTTGCTTGCAATTTAGAGGCTTCCACAGCTGACGGTATGGGACTGTGTCATTTCATAAGAGTTACAAGCTACTAAGAAGAACACATACATCAGTCCGGATATTCTTTCTGGAGCATTTCACATGCATTCCAGAGGCCAAAGGTAAGGCACAGCTCATAAAACTGTAAAGCACATGATGTTCTTATCAAAGGGGATACATTTTGGAGACTACTTTCATTGTTTATGGTTTGCCAGAGAATACAAGTGTGTCTGACTTACATAATGCAATTAGTCATATATTTAGAAGATTTTCTAATCATCCTGATTTTGTTCTATAAGGTGAGACTGTCAAAGAAGCTCATGGTGGCCTTTTGGTCAGACAATATAAAAGGTATGCAGAAATTAACAGGCAGACAGCTGAATTGGGAACACTGATTAAAATAAAAAGAGTTTTTATCCTAAGGTGTTTGATCCTCAGTATATCTTTCAGGACTAAGCACGTGCTTAGGATTCATGATAAAGTTGTTCGCAGTCTAAGTGTTCTGGCTTCAGTATTCTGGCTTCTGAAGATAGCAACCAATGCTGCCAACAATAGTGGATCATCAGCTATCAAAACCAATTTAAGAAACTTAGTGCCAGCATAAATGGTTGAACCTGCAAAAAGATGGCTGGTCTCACTGCAAAACACCACTTTGTTTCTATGATCACTTTTAGAAGATACTTTAGTCTTTGCCATTAGCTCCAAAAGCAGCAGAGTGTTGAGTTCCACTCAGATATTACCAGAACAAGTGTCTATCCAATCTGAGGAGTAGATTGTGCCGAGTTGGAAAATGACTCCAAAAAAAAGATTGTAAAATTCAAGTTTGACTGTTCCAGGTTACTCCACATATGGTAGGTAATGCAAGAGCTATATCTCCATAAGAAATCCTGACTCGAAATAATTAAAGAACTAGTTAATATGCATTTGTTATGTTGGAAACCTAGAACATCAGTATTCCCTAGTACCTAACTACAGCCACCTTTCTGCTGATAGCCTCTATAGTAATAAGAAAGAAGTGTTCTCACACCCTTATCCATACTACATATCACTTCTACTAGGCTGACGTAAGGATGGTTATGACAACTGTGAGTTCTAGAAGGGGTTTTGTAACTATTCTTTCAGGAGAGCATTTAACAAGGCATCTCTGCTCCCTCGTCACCCAATAGCCTTTAGCAACTAAAAGTATTAGAAGCATCATAAAAATGACTGACATTTAATTCTCAGGACTTCCGGCAGAACTATAGTTTTTACTAGATATTACCGCAGAAACCTCCTATCCTATTCACTAAAACCTGTTTCAGTGGATTAAGTATTATAACCAAAATTATGAAACCCTGACAGAGATGAATAAGAGTATGACAAAATACAGTTGTTCCAATTTGGACAGTTAGTTTGGGGGTTGGGCCAATGTATACCAAAGAAATTTTTCATAGAAAGGATGTGGAATGAGTTTCTTCACAGTTTGTTTTATCCTCAGTCTGGGGTTTACTCACTTGTGATTCTGGCAGCCACTTTTGAACAAAGACTAAGCAACTCTTCCTCCTCAACTAAATGCTTAATAACCAGAGGGACACATAAGTGATCCATATCAGCCACTATTTGTCAGGACAAGAGGATGTAATTTTTTGTATGCTGAAAATCATTGCAGATACACAATATAACGCAAATGTATTCCTGACCCAAACTCCCTGAATTAAACATTTTAGAAAAAATAAAGCTGTAGTTGATTGCTATTACATTTTGAAGTGTAAATGTCTGCCAGCGGCAGGCAGGAAACACTGACAGCAATTTTTTTTGCCTATCTCATCTCTACAAGCACAGAGAAGTGAGGTGATTCTCTACGTATTTCATTCTCTACCATTGGGACTGTAAAAGTGATCGCCAAGTAACATTTGGAGCTGGGACCAAGTGAACTATGACTCAACCCTTCCTGATTTCAAATTGAGCAGATTTCCAATCAGCCTCTAAAAACAAGGCTAGGGCATACGCAGGAAGGAGCTATGGTTTGAGAGAATTAAATATAGTCTGGTATTGATTTAAAGAGAGAAGGATGGAATGCAACTGCAAGAAAATGTTGGGAGGAAAAAGTTGAGGGTGTTGGTTGTATGCTGGCTTTTGTATGGACTGTAAGGAACTAAGAGTCTTAAGAGGTTTAAAAACAATGCCAAAAACTCAATAGCTGTTCTTCCCTGTGTATTACCTCTATGGTATAGCTGATCTCTAACTATGCTCAGCTTCAGAGCTGGCTGTTCTTCCTTACCAAGCACGGACTATAGTAACGTTTGTAAGGCATATAGCTAGTCTGTTTCTTACCCTCCTCTATGTAATGAGAGTTGCTAGACTCAACAAAAGAATTAAAGAATAAATAAGAAATTCAGGTCCCCATAAGCTACAAAATGCCAGAATTAACATTGCTTAGGAAAAGTTGACCCTTCTCACCCCACGCATAATCAAAATGACACAAATTTTAATTACAGGATCATATAATAATTTTTCCACAGCAGCCCCCTGCCTTGTTTGAAGTCTAAGATAAATACTGCTCAGAGAAAGAGGCAGCTCTTCAATATTTTTATCCTTAACATGCTATTACTGGCCCCTGTTTTATTTACTGCACACCATCAAATGCCTGCAGTGAATGCAGAATTGTTTATTTCCTCATGGTGTTTCTAGAGTGCTCATCACCACAGAATCTTCATGCCTCGTAAACATTAATAAATTCATCTTCACTATGAGATGAGAGTGTTATTATCTCCATTTTACAGGTGGGGAAATCAAGACAAAGAGACTTCCCAGAGGTCAAACAGTTAATAGGTAGCACAGCTAGTACTAGAACACAGAACTGCATGACTTCTAAGAGTCTGGTCTAGAGAGTTGAGTACAGTGTCCTACTACTGGTACATCCTAGGATGAACTCTTATGTAGGGCAGCTGTGTGTACTCTGATCTTTTCCATACCTGCTTCTGTGAATTTGAACTGTTATCAAGGATTTGAGGAATGTACACTTAGTGGCCTCCTGACAATATTTTAAATTACTCAGTATTGTATAAAAATCTGGCAGAAACATTGATCAAACTAAGGTCTTTAGTACGTTGTGAAACCTGTTGGTCATGAGACCTATCTTTTTCTTCCTGAAACACCATGATTTTTTCTTATATGTAATTCCATTACTAGAGAAAACAATAATGACAGAAAAATCCTCTATGTTATCTTTGCACAGCCACAGCTCCTCTTCAGGACCTTGTTTTTTGTGCATATTGAATAATGCAGAGAACTTCAGTACAAAGCAGTGTGTGATCATGTGGTTGAAGACTTTATCATAAAACATAAATGCAAGAGGAACAAATTAAGGTTGTGCAGAAAGCCATAAATCCAATATTGCTTCAGCTTCTGGTAATTGACTTTCTAACTCACTTACTATTTTTTTAATATTAGCTTTTAAGGTTGCTGGCCTTTTTTAGTAGGAAAAAACATAAAGATGATTCAACTTCATGCAATAATATGCAAGTAAAATTTGGGGTTGAAAACCTGACACTTGAACTCAGGAACATGTGTTGAAAGACTAACTATATTGCTGACGACACGAGATAGCTGGTGCTCTAAAGAAGAGGAAATGGAAAGCTGTTGGTTATAGTCTCCTGCTACTAGCACTTCTCTTTGTCCCTCAGTCAGACTGTCTGTTTCCAGGGTTCCCACTGCAGTATGTTCAGTTGCTGCTGTGGCTTTTACAGCGTTACCACCTTAGTCTTTTATTAGAATGAGAGCTGATAATATTTTGAATTGTTCTGGAAGAGAATAGTGACAAATACCTGATGACATTTGAGTACTTCTCTCCAACAGTTCTACTCAAAATTTAAATATCTGGTCAATCATTATTTTGACAGCCTGACATAGAATTGCCAGTAGCACAGGTAATACAAAGCAATAGACAATTTTTTCCTCCAAAAATATATATTTTTTACAAAGTGAATGAAACTTCAGTAGAAAAAAGCATGATACTTCTGCAGCCATGGGGCTTTAGTAGTGCAGAATATTCAGTCCCTCTTTCAAACAACATAAGCGTCAAAAGCTGTTAAAATTTGAATAAAGGAGAAACTAATTCTATACCATCAAATGTTTAGGTCTGCTAAGTATAGGGAGCAGTAGATATTTACTACCTACCTATTACAAGCTGATTTTGAAAGCAATTGATTCAGAGTTTGCTTAGAAGTGCTGTTTCCACTGTTTCCTTCAAAAAATGTAGTACAATAGGATATCACGAGGCTGGAATCCATGGCACACACATGATGGCAGTCTGCCATCATGGGGATTATCTAATATCACCTAGGGATCATTTAATTATTTAATACCACTCAGCTGAAATGAAATACCCTTGCCATTCTGAGAGAGCAGTATTACAATGGGTCCAGAAAAGACCTACAAAACCCAGGAACAAATTGTTTTCTGGAAAGTGTTCAAATTTTTTAGAAGCTCTAACCTTTACAACTGTCTTCTCTAAAATCTATCACTGAAAAAATCTATCCTCCAAGTGCAGATGAGGTCATCTTTTCCCAGATGAATATTATTTTGGGAAGTACATTGAAATGAATATGATTGCCATTACATCATATCATATAAATAAAGTTGTAGCAATGTTATTTCTCCTGTTTGCATAACAGTTAATGAAACTGGGAGCAAGAAGTATTCAGGAGGATGCAAATATCAAAGTACTTATTCTCACAGATTTGAGGGGAAGAACAGCCACCTTATTAGTTAAAAACAAACTTGGGACCAAATAGACCATGTGGGTTCCACCCTACTATTTAAAAGCAAGTTTATAGCTTTAATATCCTTTTTCTCTTCCAGGTCTGACAGGTGGAGCTGCAAGACAGATAACATGAACAAAGATAAAAATAGTGTCAGTGTCCATTTACAATTCTATAATTCTAACGTGTCAGTTAACAAAGAAATTGAATACAAACCTGTAGAAGTAGAAAAAAAGAAAAAAGCCCAAACCTACAGGCAAACTATGTAGCTTTATGCAAGCTGCATGACTGACATAAGCTATTTACCATTTTATCAGTGATTGAATAATAGAAGCAGGTGTTCCTACTGGTCTAGGTGGAATACTCTCACTAAACATTTTCTAAATCTATCGTTCTTGTATCAGTGATGCATTGTGTTGCCGTATTTTCCAGGGCCTAAGTTATGAAATAAATTCACAATACACCAGCTTAGAATCAACCAGCAATGCTTATATCTCAGGTACTGTAAGCTATTAATTCTTCATTTAGAAGAAAATGAATTCAGTTCCTCCAAAGAGATAGTGTATTTAAGGTTTTTTGTACAGTGTCTAGCACACTGTCTGTTTGTAAATCATGAACACAAACAACAATTTTAACATTTTTTACTATCTTCTCATGGACTTCAAGAAGAAGAAAAAACCCCATACAAGTAATACAATAATTCAAACCCATCTATCTATATGTTTTAAATCACTGCAACTTTCACGTACAGTTTTGAATGCTCCTAAACAAATAAACTTATTTGGGAACACTTATAGTACACCCTTACTTTTTTTTTTTTTCATTACAAAACCTGTGGACATAAAGTAAGCATTTATCTAATACATGGTGAAATATTATTTACACCTATTCTTTTGATGCATTCATCATCAAGCAGCAAAGATGGTAATGACACACATACACAAGCATTTCTAGCTTCATAAAGTTTCAGATCTCTTTATATCCATGTTAGTCCAGCAGTCAACTATGTTTTGAAGCAGAACACCCCAATGCCCAGAAAAAAGGGAGCATTTCTTTATTCTGGAAAGAATTTCCACCCTGAGATTGATAATTGTTACGCAGCAAAACACTGTCTGGTAGAAGCAAGGATGTTTTCACTGTTTTCAGGAGAAGTGTCTATGGGATCAGTTTTTCCAGGGAATATTTTATATTAAAAAACATCCCCAAACAATTCTAGCTCCAGCTTGTTAACCAAGAAGATATGGATATGGACACCTATGCACATGGGTATGGACACCTCTGTGTGTTTCTCAGTGAGACAGAGTACAATTTGACCTGTGCATGTACAAAAAGTCATAGAGAGTTAACAAACACCTTTTTAATTCCTGGATCATTTTACTATGTTGCCTACTGCTTTATGGTCCCTGGAGAAGAGCTTTAAGTTTTATGAACATTCAAAACAAATTTCTATTAGACTAAGTGAACCACCTGTTACAGATGTCTTTTTAATAACTCTCTTGGAGTATACTAGAGGTGACTCAATTAAATTAGTTTGAAATGTGTGGTTATTCTTGTCCAATAAACACTTTATTGAGAGTCCTTTGTGTTCATAACCAACCTTGGTAGTAATCCATTTCCAGCTGCAAGTCAAGACAGCACCAGGTCTTAATGCTCTCATAAACAAATGGTTTAACAATTGGGAGCTAATTGTCACAGTGGGACAGCCTGGGATGCTTGTAATCAGGCCTGTATTGTCACAATTCATTTTCATATTGTAGCAAAATAACCTCAGGAGCCCTTTTGAATTAAAAGAAATCTCACTTTATACTCATAGATGCTCAGTCTATGCACTTTAAATCAGATTCAGTAATTTTAGACCACCTTAATCTCCTTAAAATCAACAGTCAATATTTTCTTGCTCTGTCTGGGAACGACACTTTAGCAATAAAACCCCATTTGCAAAAAATGGATGGGATACATTCTATGGCAAATTACTTGTAATATTTTACAGATTTACTCCACTACACATTTACTACAAATCTTACAAAATCAGCACTTATTTAAACCACAGGCATGTTTATAGACAAGAAGATATTGTAAATCACAGCCAGGATCCAACTGGTAAAATAAACTTACTTGCAAAGAGATATCTCTTCTATGAGTATGCTAATAAATCCAAACCTAAGTTCCAATGTATCTCAATTCAGGGTACAACAGTGCCTGAGAGTTTTTGAAATAACCTATTTTCCATTCACTCAGTCTCACCTTCTCCATGTTTTTCCTCATTTATTTTCAACTAATCCTATAATACTACTAAGACTTCTAACAAGGAAAACTATAAACATATTTAAACACTAGCAATTTAAACTACTTAAAGAAATACCTTCCAAGCTTCAGATAATGAAAGTTGCAAAAGAAGTTCTCAAGGCTTCTGTTGCTGTTCACACTTGTTCAGATAGCAAACCCTTTTGCCAGTGTGGTATGCCTCACAGCCTTTAAAAAAGGCTTAGGACTACCACAGAAGGGTCATCAGCTCCTGGAAAGCCTTATTAACAACCTGAAAAGAAATTGCAAAACACACCTATGCCAGCTGAGAGTATTTGGTCCCACTTACACAGACATTGACTTTCACCTGTCCTTTTCTAACAAATGGAAGTCAGAAAATTAAAAGGGTCATATATTCACAGGCTTTCTGTTCAGGGAAGAAATTATATGCTCACTCAAAACAAAATTTGAATTGTTCCTAAACTGGTTTGCAGATGCAAGTGGGTCCCTTACAATTCATTCTGAATTGTAACATTCAGATGTGATTTTTTTCCCCACCTGTGAGAAAATGTCTAAATTATTTTTTCTGCACTAAGCCAAGACTGTTACGGAAAATCCTACTTATTAAACCAGCCCTACTGGAATTTCACATTAAATTCCAAAGACAAAGAAAGCAATTTTATCAACTACTTTTTCAGAGATCATGTTTAGTTGCTTCCCTTACTGTAATAAATTCAGTAAGTACAGTCACCCCATTAAGAAAATATACTTAAAACTAGCTGGAGTATCCTAATTACATTTTTTTCTTGTAAAATAAGAATTACTAAAGCCTAAAGCACTTATTTTATGTTTGTTTGATTTTTCTTATCAGGATAAACATGTAAAACCATGAGTGTTTAATTTCCCAAAGTTTGACAATTACTATTCGCAGTAAATTCAAAACTCTATACCACTGATTGTATCAAAAGATAATCTAAAAATGCTTTTACTCCCTTGTTTAATGAAAAACAAAAAAACCCCACCCCACCCCAAATCTCAAAACGAACAGTATGACTTATTATCCCAGAAGTTTCTAGGTAATGAAAAAAAAAAATCTCATGATGACTGCCCTTTATGCACCTGATCTCTTGACCCAGGTTTCAAGGTGGTTGTTCGTTCAGAACTTTGTGCATTCCTGCCTGGGCTTTCCGCATCTTAAATATTCTAGCTGGTGTTTTTCCTGCTGGTTCTTAAGGAGAGAACCATTGTTAAATAAATAATAAAAAAAGTGTCTCAAAGACTAATCATAGAGGAAATGAGAAAATGAGATAGATGGACAGCCAGAACAGGTCATTAAGTCAGGACAACATCATAAGCTTTAGGACCAATAAAGAGAATCCAAACATTATTTGGACCCCATTATGCATTGTGAAATGGAATTTTTTTAAAGATGGTTTGCAGCCTTGAAACAGAAGCAGGAAGAGGTGATTTTATTTTTGTAAGATTTTAGTTCTGATTTGTACTATTAATTTTGGTTAAACATAACGCTTTTGTTTCCTAGATTGTGCAGAGTAAACAATGACATTCAGTAATCATGTTCTTAAAAAAAAATATATATAGTGTGCCCCTTTGGTGGAACAGTTTTTAAATTCTAATAGAATTTCAAGGTTATTATCTATTTCAGATCAACACTCGAGGTCAGAGTTCACAGCAGCCAGAATTTACAAACCTCCAATGGGTTTTGATTGACAGCAATCAGCATCTCTTCAGCATCACTGAGGGAACAAAGTACAGGTCAAGACAGCAGGCGATTTCATCTGTCATTTTTAATTATCTAAATGATATTCACAGACAAAACCTTTCCCATCCATCAGGGCATCGCATTACCATAGACAATGTTTGTTTAAAGAAGAGGCCATAAAATCAAACAATTATGAATGCAGACAAGCCTTGCTATTGACTGCATAAATAATCAAGTGAGATTTCCAAAACTCTCTGCTAATGAATTGGTAGATTGCTGGCAGGAAGTGGCAAGTAATAATACAGACAACAATCTAATGTTCTTATTGACTTTTTCTAAAGCTTAGCTACAGTAGCAAAGATCCGAAAATGACGTCAAGTAAGGTTTCCATAGGAGCCGTATTGATATCAGTACACTGCTAAAATACAAGTAGTTAACTCTTGACCTCAAAGTAGGACCAACAATCCCCTGTGAGAGAGCTGAAACACTAACAGTACAATATATCATGAGCTAAGTCAACAGCCTCAGGGCTTCAACAATGTTACCGCACTGGAAAGGGTCCCTTCTTTCATTGTTTAACAGCCTGATCCACAATAATTCAACTGCAATCCCCCAAATTAACTCAATTTGAGTCTATGAGTAAATAAACATCTGCAATCTGAAACTGAAAAGTATGTCTAATACTGTTATGGAAAATATGGTGTGTAGAACACAGTCTGATGGAATGGACTCACCTTTCCCATCCAGATTTTCCCAACAGCTTTACAAATTCACAGTTTAAAGGCCATAATCACAGGTGACATAAATTGCCATAAGTCTGTTGCTTCATTTACACTATCTCATTAACTGTAATCATAGGTAACTAGCTGGCCCAAATGTTGATGAAAGTTATTGGTTTCGTTAATCAGTAAAAGCCAACAAGGTGAAACTAGTAAGAATCCCCTTCTCTGGGTCTAAGAAACTAACATGAGACCTCCTCAAGGGAGGGAAAAAAAAAAAAAGGCGGCACAGGAAGATGATACATGATGTGCTCAGTCTGTCTATTCAGTGGGGCAAAGCTTAAGATGCCTTTTCTCTCACTTGGAAATACGGGAGAAGGATTTCCTCTGGGTAAAGGAAGTAGGGTTGATACCAGATGCACTGTCAAGACAATAGCTTGGTAGGTGTACAACACAAAATAACAGTGAAAGCTTTTTGCAAAGCCCTTGGGGATGGTTACTGAGACAGAGAGAGAATAGCAGAAACCTTTCCCCTCATTAACACATGTAGACCTGATTGCTGTCAGCATGCAATTCTAGTTTCTTTCACTTGAAAACATATTACTAACTACAAGTCTCACACTTCTTACTCATATGATGTCCCTGGAACTGTTTTGGCAAACAGTATGAAGCAAAAAAGTAGTTTTGTACTCCAGAATCCCAGTAGTTTCTCCTGCCAAACAAAATAAACCAGTCTATGTTCGCAAAATCTTTAACTGCCAGCTGTGTTTCTGGGACTGTCCTTCACATCCGTTGTGTCTGAATAAGCCCAAACTAGTTCATTGATGGTCTCATATTAGCTCATTCACATTTTTCAAATCTTTATTAGCTCTTAATAACCTTTCACAGACGTCAAAGAAGGAAACTGGACTGATTTCAATGGGATCTCAAAAAGGAAGCTTTTAAAAGGAAAAACGAGAAAAGCTCATGATCCAGAGAGATAAAAACTATCATTATATCTGATCTTGGTTCACAGGAAAAAAAAACCTGATGTCTAATTAGTCCCATGTAACGCACCTCCTGGCCTAAAAAATTAGTGAAAAACTCCTTACTTCCCCTTCAGCATCATCTCACACACATACTGTCCAAATTTAATTATCCTCAAGGAGTTCATATGATTCTCACCAACTTGGTCATGAAGACAAAACAGACCTCACAGATTGTATCTTTCTAACTGCAATGTCCCCCCTTGAACGCGTAATTTGTATATAATGCAAGAAACACATTTTTACGTAGTATTGTGGAACTGGTTCTAAAAATCCACTCTGAATTTATTCTCAGTGGGTAATGCAGTATGGCTTGTTTTCTCACCAGATAGCCAGACAACAGACACATTAAGACGTAGCAAGGCCTTGCATCTCCTAGAACTGAGACTTTCAGTTCAAATTCCATGAGTCCAGGTTTTGAGCCTCTGGAATTTCTGGTCAGTACTTTTTCACATCAGCTCGCAAAGATGACTGTGATACCCTAAATTCACCACGAACGGATGTCTGATATAACACATTTATGTCAACAGAAGTCAGTCTATATCTGACTGGAGAGAAGGCACTGCCAACCTAAGGAAAAATACAGTGCAATTTTACAATTTGTTTTCTTTAGTTCAAACGAAAAAGTTAATTATTTCTCAGTTCAGTTGTAGAGAATTTTGCTGTAGATTTGTATTTCAATGGAGACAGATACATGTAATTCAGATGGCCATTCATGATTCTGGGTCATGGCAAGATCAGAGTTTCTAGAGAAACAGATACAACCAACAATCACACTGAAATTATTCTAACTACAGGTGTTGCTATATAGGACATCTTTAGCAATTACAGCTAAAATGGTACACTCATCAGCCTAATAACCACTTGTTATAAAACAAGCAATCATTCTTCCAAATATGAAGAACTCTGGTCTATGCATTTCACCAGGAAGCTTTTGCCAATCCTTTATTTGTTTTATTTTTCAAATTTAATACTATGCTTTATTGAGATTTACCCCTTCTTTCCCATAAGGACTACTTTTTCTACTGCTAGCGTTGTAAAAGAGGCTACATTCACCTTATCATAATATATGTTTTACATTATTTTAAGTCCCATGGATAAATATCTCAGGCTTGTTAGAAAGACATCTCATTTCCCCTAGGAAAATGTACTGTTTTTTAAAAATCTTAAAATATATAAAAAATATTAAAAATGTTCTTTGAAGAATGGCTCTCTAAAGCATTAAGTTGTGTTTAATAATATTCCTTCTTTTACTAAAGCAATCATTTACACCATGGACAGTCTGAATTAAAATAATCCATCAATGCATCATAGCTTAGTTGCAGGCAGTGACACAAAGAAGAATGCCATGGCAACTAACCAATGGAACTATAGAAGTTTCATAGTGTCAACAGAAACAGGGAGTCTCAGCTAGGTGACTTTCTCAGAGAGGAAACTGGCAATGTTTATAGATAATCGTTACTTTTAGAAATTATATTTAGAAAGTGTTTTAAAAAGGACACAAGCCAGTTTTGATTAAGAGACAATTCTGAAGAAATATGGTAATATTTGGTCCCAGAACTTAACCCTGAATCTCTACTGGAAGTAAATAAGTATTAATGCAAAGTTCTCATAAGAGATCTTGACCTGGCAGTCTAGGCAATATAGACACAATTGTTCTCATTAATCCATTATATTCTTTCTCTCCTTCCTACTAGCAGTCACAATATTTTCAGTAGATGAATTATTTCCTGGGGAAATCCTACATTACAGGACACTTTGGATTTCAGTCTTTTCATAGTTATCTACTAAAAGATAAGGCTAGATTCCAGAAAAGGACACTAAAGCATGTGGTTACTGACTTAAGAAATTATTTCAGGCTTTTTATAGGTTGGTTACCCAAGAAATATGTGACCAGCTAAAGGTCTTTGAAAAAGACTGTAGCCAAACTTAAATACTTAAACCATCTATTTCAATGGCACCATTATTCTAGCACTCCAAGTTGCAATATTCCAGGTTTCAAATCACAGAAGCTAGGAAAAGTTATTAAATTGAAAAAACCCCAACCACTCCAAAATGATTCCACCATCAAGGAAGTTTTCTTTGCTGAAGCTATTTTCTAGATTTGCAAAGCTATCTGGAAAAAGCAGTATAAGGAGAATGGTATAAAAAAGTTTTGTGACATTTTCAATAGATGCTGATATTGCTTCTTCATTAATTACAAAAAAAAACAACCCAACCCAAAACCTAGTGATGACAATAGGCAGGTATTTTTCAACTCAAATCAGTCTAGAAGGGTTTAGCTAGTGTAGTTAGAAAATGTCCTATCCCAAATGGGTGAGTGGTTACATAAGATCATCACATGACCAGAAGTAAAAATACAACATCATCAAAGACTATAAAGGGAAGAAAAAGAGTTAAACAGCAAATAACTCTCTCCTTAAAAGCAGAAATCAGTAATAATGCTAGCACAAAATAAAACAAGAAAATTATCTTGAAATAAACAAGTCTTAATGAATGTTTTTTTTATATTGACAGGGAACTACGAATAAAAGAGATACTTAATTTGAAGGAGGAAATCTTTTTACTTAGAATTAAAGCTGTTATGGTGCTCTACAAAAGCTTTTGCAATACCACAATATATTCAGTCATTCTCCATCAGCAGCTCATGGAATTCAGTCCTGGATACTATATTTTTAATTATTGTCATAATCTCTTGATTCTGGTTACATGCACCTATTAAGAGAATCATTTAAGTACCTTTTAACTCAATCATAAACTTAGGTGTAGAGGTAAATTTAAGCACAGCACACAATTCCTAAAAAGTTTATCATAGGTGATGGGTCAGGACAATATATGCTCTTAGGAGTGCAAAGTTTTCAGTTCTGGTTCATTAACAGTGATATAAATCAGGAGTACTCATGGAAGTCAGTGGATTAAACAGTTCTAAAAAGAGTCAGAGGATCCACAGGACTGGATTGCTTGCACTTTTGAGGACCACACAGTGGATGACATTTCCTGCTTCTTAACAAAGCATTAGAAGTCAGAGAAGTAAACTTCCACTTAGATAGTGTCATAAATTTCAGAGGGAAAAGGTCTTACGACCTTTGGCAGCTTATACTTTTCTAAAATAATAAAGCATGTAAGACTCAAAGGTTATGTTGAGGGGTTCAATTCTTTCTATTTGAGAACTTTTGCTTTTTCACAAAAAAAAAAATTAGCACTTCTGGAGTTTAAGGGTAACATTGAAATGCATTCTCATACATTCAATCAGTTCAGTATCCTGCAAAGGTCTGCCTCAAAATATGCTCTGAATTTCCACCTTTTTACTGTCTTATACAACTGAAAAAGTGTTCTTTCTTTCAGAGTGAAATTTCAGTTATATACATATGAACAGTTTAAGTACAATCTATTAAAATATCACTGCAGTCATTATGTATTTTTTAAATTTCAAAGAGGACTGCGTCTAGGCCTGTTGTTCAGCTGACTTCATTCTGATAATCTGTACATTGCAAGATGTTGGTCTTCATATTGTATTACAAAAACAACAGCTATTTGCAGAAAATCTGTGCTTTGAGTGTTCACTACCTTAATTTACTGTGCTAGGTGTTCTCATCTTTCTTTGGACTGAATTTTTAAATACCATTAACTTCATAATGTGTCTTCTGCAGCATGTAGTTCAGGGAGGAATTTGACTTCAGATGATTAGCTAAAAATTTATCACATGTGACCTAAAGGTTTAGCTTTGCAGCAATATTTCCAAGTATTTAGGGAAAAATCAGAACATCAGAGTGAAATAAGAACATTGTCCCATGGGTTACTTATGATTCCACTTTAGGATCTTTTGTAGTGGGGAGGTCGCACAGATGGATCACAAACCTACAATTTTGGTCATAAAGGAAAGCTTGTATCTTTACATAACGGTCTTCAATGCTTGCTGAATTCCACATTATTTCCCCACCCTAAATTATTCCCATATAATGAATGTTTATTTGAGCTCTTTTGATGTGCTACTGTGTGGGGGACACTCACAAAATCTAGTTCTGAACAATTAGGATTAATTTCTGTGCTTCTGCTATAGTCACAAAAGTGAGAAAACTTACTCTAACAGGTAACTCACAGCAAAAGCTTTACTTCATAGCTGTGAAATGCCTTCTATTTCTAGTTAGCCTTCTGCATGCCCCACACATCACACAGTTAAATGAAGTGTTTCTGCTAGAAGAGATACAATTTGCCTGTAGTAAGAAAAATCAGGATTGAGTTTAATGAAAGAGCACAACCAACAAAATAACAACAGAGACCATTTTTTAAACATCTCAATTCTTTCCAACAAGAGATTTTTCTGGGGAATTAACTCCATGGGTTTATTTACCGTTTTTTTCCCTAATAAAGTGTTTATTTCTTATGTAATGCATAAAATGTTTTCTAAGAAAGATCACGGTAATAGACACCTTCAACATTTCTAAAACTGTATGTCACAAATTACAGCAGGACAATCAAATAACTAATATTCAAAGTATGACATGTAGTAATGACAAACTGAAGTGCAAAGAAAGTCTATTGTACAAAAAAAAAAGCAAACTAGTTCGTTTCTTTTTTTAAATTAAATGCCTTTTTTTAGCTCAAGAGAAGTTTATAAAGACATAATTGTGTCTTAGTGGGTTAACACAATAAAAAAGGGCATTGTGCCTTCTCTTTCTCTTATATTTCTGATTTTTTTTTTTTATTTTGAAACCTCTCCCTTTTAAAACAAACCCTACACTTTTCTTCTGCCAATCAATATTGGCACTGGCTATAATGGAAAACATGCTGCATAAAGTCACATCTTTAAGAGAAGTATTCCTGTTGTTTTTATTAATAGCACTGCAAAACTACATAATTGCTAAAATGCAATGAAATCCCCAAGGTAGAAGCATTAGGCCATATTAATTTCAAATGACTAACATTTTTATACACTAGCTTAATGAATTAAGAATTACTGGCTACTTATTTGAAAGGAAAAACACTTTTTATTTAAAGAACTATGAGGTACATGCTGCACTGTTAGCATTCCTTCCAGTACCATTCTCTTTTTAGAAAAGACTTCTACATTGCGCTAGACTTAGAACATCATCTCCCAAGAATCCCTACATGCCATACGAATTCTATATTAGAAAGACCTGACCAGAAGTTTTCAAAATAAAAATATACAGGCAAAGCTGTGCAGGAGAGCTGATAAAAACAGCATGTGTCATGTTCACAGCCTACTCCTCTCTCTCTATGAGGAACTATCTATCTAGACTACTCAAGGGTGAATTCATCTCTGGCATTTTGACCACATAATGCTTACAGGGAATTTAGTATAAAGATATAAGTCAGGCAATAAATTAATGTTCCAATCATGTATACATCTACCCCTGAAGGAGTTTACAGGCAATTAAAGAGGATGGTTTAAGTGTAGTTTCCAAGTTCTTTGACAGCTTCATCATGTAAAGGAGTCCAATGCTAAGTTTGTTAGTCCTAGTGTCCTTGATGCTTCTTGATGTCAAGCGTTCATTCTACTATTTATAACTCTTTGGAAGACGGCCTTCCCACTAGCTTAAACAAGTGAAAAGTAGCATGGGATAAATAAATCTTTTTTATTATTATTATTGAATTGCTGAAGGAGAAAATAATGGGGGAGAGGGGAGGCAGAAGCCCTTATCTCTGTTACAGGATTTTCTCACTTTCTGAGATTGCTCAGTGTGGCAAAAACGGATTTAGCCTTCATAGAGTTTATGAAACTGGGACAGTATGGGAAGAGAACTTCTTTAATAAAGAGAAGTTATTTCAGAGTTTCTGGAGACCAAGGCTGACTCAGGAACTCATACCAATTCTTCCAGGAGAATGAAAAGGTAAATATTGACAAAGTTGCTTCCCCACATAAGAAAAAAAATCACCTGTAAGTTCCAGTCTTTTCAGATGCATTCTTTTTCTTTTGGCATTTAAAAAATACTCAAATTTCCTCACTGTGCTGCTGCTTTTTACATGCCTGCATAAGCAGAAAAAGCCTTATGCATCACAATCTTGCCATGAATGGAAAGAGCCCTCATACAGTCTCACAGGACTTCTTTCGACCTAAACTGGCCTTTCAAATATAACAGCACTGCTCCAGAAGACTTGGCTTATCCATTCAGTGACTATGCTGGCTGGGATCTCTAACTCTAACTGGGAATAGAGAATCTGCTCCAGGTTGGGAGCCAACTGCTGGTGTAACACTGACAGATGCAGGACCCATATGCCCAAGTCTGGGTAGGATGCCTGTATCACTGGCATCTGGATGTCAGCTTTCCTTTTCTGGCTCTACTTCTGGCTTTGCTGACAAACCCGATTGTCTGTCTGCTGTGGGTCAGCCTGCTGCTGCCCTGTAGCCTTGTTTTGTGGATTACTCAGTGGTTCCTCTCTATTAAGGAATACTATCTGAGCATAGTATGCATCCTTTAATGCTTTCATAGGCCACTACACATCTAATGCCAGTATTTCTACTATTCCTGGTGATTTCGGCAGAGATGATGCAATCTTGCAGGTGCAGTGAATCTGTAGAATGTGTAAATGTTAATTTCCTGTCTAGTGGCTAGGAAGTTATGCTGATATCATCCATTACTTTTTAACCCTAAATAATTTTTTATTGC
Source organism: Edolisoma coerulescens (assembly GCA_013397115.1). Classification (NCBI taxonomy): domain Eukaryota; kingdom Metazoa; phylum Chordata; class Aves; order Passeriformes; family Campephagidae; genus Edolisoma; species Edolisoma coerulescens. Next base: position 666,514 of record VWZW01001651.1, read on the forward strand.
TAGATATACTGTCAGGAATTGCAAGTGTAAGATTTGAATGACCACAAAGACATTTTTATGAAGAGGAAAACACATCATTATAATGCTCTTTAACAGTAAAAAAATAAAACAACAAACAAAGCCTATGTAAAAATTTTCCAAAATACTATTGACACTTAGATATTTGCCCTGGCAGGTGTCACCCTGGCAGGCACATTCTTGAAACTAAAAGAAATAAAATGCCCTTTAATTAAATGCTGTGCTCTGCTGTTGCTACTCTTCTTCCTTAGTTACTCTGAAAAAGAGAGTTTTTATCCCTTGAAAATGAAAATTATTGACCTAAGTACTTGTGAAAAACATTGATAATACCCACATATTAAGAAATATCAACCGTTTCCTTAGGTAAGAAATAGGAAAGGCTAGTTTCTGTTTAAATTTGGAGTCTAACAAAACCAGAGCCTATCCATGAGGGAGGTCACTGAATCTCATTCTAAAACAAGGCTTAATGTTATATGCACTCCTATATCCAGCAACAGCAGCTACAATCACTTCATGCCAAGCCTCCTACATGTAGATAATTTATACCCTCATCAGGAATAATCTATCTGGGAGTTGGGGAACTTTTGTAGAATGAAAGCCAAATGCTGCTAATTGGCCTTGGCAAGCACTGGAAGTGTGGGGGGCAGTACAAAGTCAGTAGCCTAAATGTGCAAGGTCTAGACATGCAGCAACCCCCTTCCTCTCCTACAGCATGTTCCCAACCTTATGTGGCCTAAAATGCAGCCCAAAATGCAAATGTGTGGAATCTTTAGACACAAATAGGAATCCCTACAACGGCCTCAATGCAATGCCAGTGACAAGAGCAGACCCTTCCACAGGAAGGTGTATTATCTCCTGCTAGCCAGCTGACACATGGGTTCAGTCTTTCACAGGCACAGCTTTAGGAGTCTACAACCAGGTGTTTAACTAAAATACTCTATTATTTTTTTTTTTGTGCCAGCTGCAAAACATAAAAATTAATAACTACAAGAAATTAAATGCAAAAACTCTTTTTCATTTTGAGGATGTTAAGCTTGGGTTTATAAAAAACAAAACCAAGTATTTTTTCTTGCTTTGATAGACTAATATAACATTATATCCCTGAAAATTTGAACTGTTTCCTACCCTCTTATATACATTCTGATAAATTTTATTTATGTTTAGAATATCTAGTACTTTTTCTTTAAAGGGAGGATCATGTTAGGCCCTTGATTTTGCTTGACTACATAATTTTTAATGGATGAAAAACACTGCCTTGATCATTACTGTTTCAGAGATGTAAATGTAAAAATTATTTGAGAGAGAGAACAAAAAAAGAGACAGCAATTTTAGCAGGACAATCTTTCAATGATACTTTTTCAAGCCCCAAAGGTTTTGTTCTCAGAATTAACAGATGGCTTACTCTTATTTCCAGAATTGCCTGCTGACCACATACTTTACATAATTAAGCCTTGGAATTCTAAACCACAATAGATATCCATTTTTGTGTAAAATTTTGGTTGCTTTGAATACTGACACACTGAGTCCAGACCTTCAATTTAAGTCTCACCTGTAAATGACCTTCAAGACTGTACAGAAGAAATCTGAGATTCTACTACATGTCTGTTACATATTAGGGCTCCCCTCAAACTCTAGCTTTGTTTCATTAATTTGCAATAAAACTAACACTCTTTTTCATACTGTGGACTAAGCAGCATTTGCTGATAGCAAGAAAGTTGACCAGTCCCATTCTGTTAGTGCGTCCCTTCAAATCTTTTAACTTAATGTTATTTTTGGAATAGCAAAAAGCTAAGTGGCTCTATCAATTGGCTAGGAGACAGCTCCTGTAGCAAAGGTGTCCTCTATAACAACTATTATCTACTGCAGGACTCTCTTGAATTGTGAGGAGGACTTCTGAACTCTAGACACAGACATACACCCATCACAGATTTTTCTTTCTCCTTAAAGTGTGCATTAAAGGCAGATAATCCACCACCTCTGTGCTAAAAAACCCAAAAGAATGAAATCATAAAGATTAAAATCTTTATGTTGAGCAGAAGAAACAATTGAAGGGAAGAACAGAATAACAAATACTAAGTGCAAGGCAAGCCAATGATACACACTTTAAATCACTAGCTATAATAAATATATAGGAAAAAATTTACAATGCATTGAATCAAACCTGAATTCTGTGATACACTATCAAAGAGGTATAGTTATACAGTAATCTAAAATAGTACATATCTAAATAGGAATCTCCTTAAAATGGAAGAAATGTAAAAGAAGAAAATTCATTGGCTAAGTGCTGTGCATAATTAATGAAGAGAGTCCAGCCCTAGTTTGCAGCTTTTGTGACCTTATTACGCGTGCGTGTGTGTGCGCCTAAATGTGATACCATCTAATTACACATAAATACTTCACTTGTGGAAATGTTATCTTTTTTTCCATAGCTCCTTTTTTAATTTCTGTACAGGTAGAAATTCTAATGCAATGACATTTTAGCAGCAACTAATAGAAACAACCATTTAATCAACTTTTGAGATAATATACTTCAGAACAGAGAGTATGCTCTACAAGCCCAACTCATTTATTTCAACAATATTTGTATTCCCTTAGATGCTATGTACTTAAAAGTCTGTAAAGGTGGTTGCACTTTCAAAGTAAATCCAGGAGAAACAGAATTGCTTCTTCAGTTTTTATAGTATTAGGGAAGTTTGAACAGATAGCTTCCATGTCAGCATTTAATTTTTTATTTATTTAGGCCTCACAGTTGGAAACTAACAAACAAAAAGGGACTAGCAGATACCTGATATGATGAAATAACTCAGAGTTAAAAGTAGCCTTAAACAATAACATTCACATGAATCTCAGCTGTCCATGCTCCATTTAAGGGTTTCCTGTATGCAGACTAAAACACTACCCTTTGCCAGCTCCCAGGTAAAAAGAGTGCTGCTCTTCATATCCACTGCAGAGGAGTACAAATGATGTTTAAAGACTATTTCTAATGCTTTTTTAATAAGATCTGAAATGAGAAATATTTGAAATCTTTAAACTGTCAATGTTTTCAAAAAAGTGAAGAAAAATATCAGTTAACTTGCTCAGTATGCCCATGAAATATACTTTTCCCCATTTTTATTTATTTATATAAAATCAACGCTTTTTTCCTTTTTTGATGAATGCTGCAATTGAAAAAAACCAAAAAAAGTTTTCTGGAACGAGAACACTTACTGACCTCACCTATATCTTTACAAACACCATAGAAGGTGTAATTCTTTCTGGTGAACACACACATTAGTTTATTCTGTCTATACTTCCACCTTACTTCAGAGAAATATAGGGCAAAACCCCAAATCATAGCTGAATGCAGACTCCATTAGAGTTCTGTTGATGTACCTGAAGAAAAAAATCCTCCTTCAGCTTCTACAGGCTGCAGAAACTCCTCCATTTCTTTTAATGACCTATTCCGTCTGTTTGATTCAATACAGCCCACTGGCTATGGAAATGACAACACTCAGCAGGTGACAACAAAACGGTCAACAAACAGTGCTGAGATGTGTCATTTTCTTCAAATACTTCCTCAGGAATTAAATGACACACTACTGTATGTGTACATGTCCTGCTCAGATCAAATATTTTTTTATTAAATGAAACTGCACGTTTCTATATATATAGTTTCCGTATAAAATGCAGGTTTAAGTGTATTGCTCCAAGCTCCAATTGCAAAACAATTTGCTGTTTCCCACACCTCCCCCAGTCTCCTTTTAGCATATAACCCCTTGGGCAGCAAGTGCTCGGATGCTGTACCTTTGCCATAACTCCAGATTGAAAGCCCTGCCCTTATGGAGTCAATCTGATGCATTTGCTATGACTGGGACAAATTGGAGTATGCAAATTAGCACCTTTTGAGTCTCCTGAACCCAGGAAATTCTCTTGCTACGTGTTCCAGCTAATGGACCTGAGATGTCCTTTGTAACAGTGCTGTCTGTGCAACTCCTTTAACCTTTTCAGATTCTGATCTAGCCTTTGTTCCTAGCCCTTTTTAGAATCGTGCAATGTATCAAGTTAACCTCTGTTATAATTTAAACCGGTGTAGGACCAGAGCCATATCACAGCATGCAGTGGCATTTACACATGTTTAAAGTGCAAAAGAGCATTCAACAGTGAATAGAGACTCACAACATTAAAATTTCTAAGAGAGTTTTTTCTGCCTACTTCCAGCTTCAAATACTTATCTTTACTCTAAATCACTTAAACTAGTAAAAAATGCACCATTAGATTTCTAAAGTTCTAAATAAATTAACATCAAGTATAACAGTTTGTCCTTTTATGACAAGAGTATGATCTGAGAAGACTGCCGATCTACAAAGAACTTGAGGAGCGACTGCTGACCAAGCACGAACAGTAGATTATAGAGAAATCTACAGAAAGAAGTGGAAAGAGGAAATAGCATTTATCCTCGAATCATAAATGGAAAGCTCCTACTGGAAATGCCTTGTCCCAGGAAAGGCACACTGCAAAGCAAGATAGTAATCTTTTCTTACCAGAGTCCTATGACTCTTTTCACTACATTTCAGCATTTACACTGATTTCCTGTCTTTAAACTGTGTTTGGGTGCGGTGTTTGAACAGTTAATAAAGAGACATTTCATGTCACTCCACATTACTGCTTCCAGTGTGTGCCTATCTTTCCTCAACACAGCATTTAGTATGCTAATATTCCCCTCTCTTGCTGATTTTTTTTTTTTTTTAGATTTTGTTCCTAATTTAATATTCTTTGGTCCTGTCCACTTAGAATTGTATTTTTTCTAGAAAGTTGGACTTTCATCAGAATATATGCAATCTCTTACATCATAAATCCCTCATTTTTCAGTTTATACTAAGGCACTACAGCATCCCATTTATTACTGTTATATCACTGTTTCAGAATTACTAAATTGAACTGTATAATCATCAGCTATTCTAGAGAAAACATGGTTGCATGCTAAATGCTTTTGATTTTGGATAGAGATATAGATTAAATAAATGCCATTTTTTCTCCCCTGTGCTCAATTTCTGGACTGCATTTTGTTGAGAGCATTTGGTGTTCCCTTTGGTTTTGTACCCAAACTCTCTGGATGCCACTTAATGTCAGGAAGAAAACTCATAAATATAGCCTGTACTTGACAATTAGGAGGTTCAGATTCAAAATTTAAGTACACAAAGCAGACTCAATATATGCCCTCATAGAACTTTTATATGATCTCCAAACCTTCAGTTCTGACTTGCTGTGTACTTGTTCTGTCTCACTGCATGTATGCACAGCTCTTTGCCAATAGAAAGTTTAGGATCGCATTGCTGAGTGGTTTGATCTGCAACAACTATTTCCTCTTAATTCATCTTTTAATTTCCACTTTATTTTTGGCTACTGATGCATAACTTTACTTCATCCCCAAAATTTTTACTTTCAGACAGCACAGATCTATGCTCTCCAACATACCCTAGGTTTTGTCAGCCTTTTCACATTTTTCTCTTTTCATCTGCCTTTGACACATGCTAACAGATGTCAGTTAGTAGTCTACCCCTTTAACCCAAGGCAGACAAGAAGCTGAAGAGTCTTCTTCATTCTCAGGAAGTGTACCACTGACATCATCATTAGCAATTGCCCTTCACAAATTTCCAAGCCAGTAGAAGTCTTTTCTCCCGACACCTTTTACAGCCTGGAAAAATCCTCCATCAGTACTACCATCTGCTGCTTCCTCACCTTTAGTCTTGTGTCACCATTTCTGTGTTGACTAGTGTTATACAGAGATAACCTCATTATGTAATACTCAGAATGACTGAAAATAATAAATGAGAAGATAAATCTTCTCCCTAATATTTTATAGCACTCCAACACTTTCCTGTCTCTTTTCCCACTTTTTAAATTTTCTTGTCAGATGGGACTTCCTATAATAATTCAAATATTGGAAGAAATGAGATTTCCACTCAGCTATAGCCTAGCCAGTCAACTTCTTGTTTTTCTATTGCCTCTATCTAATTAAAACACTACAAAGTTTTACACAACACTTGTGGGGGAAGAAAAATTTTAGAACTATGTATCTCATTCACTTATGATTATTCATACTGCTTGGCCGATTTTAATACCTAACTAACAATGGGTTTACAAGGCAAAGTATTGGTGCTTTTTTCACTTCAGGAGAAAGTTCTGTTTTTCCATTACACTGTTAATTGTGTGCAACTCTTGTACCATCCACAGTTGTTCGCTACTGCAAAAATGTAAATAACTTGCTCTGTTTACTGTTCTTTAATTTGCCTTAACAAAACATTTTCACGGATTTTGCCCAGTCTAAACTGGTTGCATGCTTAACACGTATATTTACAATGTATAGAGAACTTTACCCACATACTCTCCAGGAAGATGATTTTTAAAAACTTAATAGTGTCATTGTCTTATTATATCCTAATCTAGTTATTATGGGTTAATAGCAACATCTTCCAAACACGATTAAATACTGTAGTGAAACTGGATAGTGAATTCTTTCTACTTTTTCTCTAGAAAGCTTGATAGAATACCATTTTTCTAAAAAGTGTACCTACAATTCTACAAAAATAGTGACAGAAATAGAGGACAAGACCCATTTGGACAACAGAGAAATGATACAAAAGTTCCCTTCAAATTCAGTACTTCTTTCTACACCTTCTGTATTTGATAACATTGAATTACAAACCGGATGATAAAACTACATTAACTTGAAGAATATGTGAAAAAATTTTGCCGATAACAACTTCCAATTTTTCTGGTTGAAGACAGGAAAAAGCCTTTTGTTTTATAACTACTGAGATATTAACAATCTTTGTTAGCATTCAATTGATCACTCGTGACCATGAATAGTTCTGAGAGTATCACAAATAAGATTCAATCTGTTATTTGCAGCTATTACACAGCTCGAAGAGTAGGGTGGGATAACCCTCTTGAACACAATTTTAGTACAGCTTTACTTTAGTTTAGGAGTGCAGGTGGATGGGGTACTAGCTACCTGCAAACAGAAGATTGTTAAGAGTGCTCACTTGGAGTGAAGAAACATTAATTTTCCTCTTTCCTGAGAAACTTAAGCTTATCTGACATGCTCCAGAAAACAACCCAGTGACCCAGATACAGTCTCAGCTACTCTATATGGTACTGGCATCACCTGGAATGATTCACTAGAAACCACAAATGTTGCATAGATATGCACATTTACCTCACAATTAATAAGGGCCCCTCTCTGAAGCACAGTAGTGTACTAAATTGACAAAGAGGATATATTTGTACAGTTTCATGTTAGTCTTTGTAATTACAGTGTTGGATACATTAATGAAAATAATTAGAAAAAAAATATCAAACTATTAGGATGAGAGGCATTATTCAATTGTTCACAATACTAGCAATTCATCAGGCTTCTTACATCCATAGGATATGGGTGGTTTGTTTATTTGTTGACTTTATAAAGAAAAGCTAAAATAGCATCATTGGGTTTAATAGCCCATAGCTTCTCTATAGGATGAAGGTAAAGAGACAATTAAATCTTCCATGAAGTTCCATCCACAAGCGGAGGCTTCCAGTGGAGTGAAAAGCACGCGAAGTATGTTTACAAAATACAAGACTGCCTTTCATGCATGGGAAGCCTGGGACTACTGCAAAAAGCCAAATTGGAGCATTTGAGCCATTTGTAGCTTCTAAGTGGATCAAATTCTGCTCCCATTCTAGGATGACATTCCATGATCAAGGCTGTGGTGATATAGAGGTTTCTAGGAAGTAAAACAAGGGCTTACAGGCCTTGTGCATATTTCAGATGACTTTGTTGGGTCATCTTGGACACAACTGGACATCCACTACAGATATCATCTGTACATTGTTAACCACTTCATGCAAGCTAAGTGGTTTGTAGCTTGTGACTTTTGACTCAATGAAGAATACAACAGATTGTTTTCACTGATGTTGTCTTTCCTTGGATCTTAATGGGAACCTGATTTTTTTTCTCCCATTGAATCTGATACTGCAATTACAAAGATCTTTGTCCACCACAAACTACTTTCTTAATGGGAGAGAAAGGTACAACACAAAGTAAAAGGGAAGTGCAAGTCTCATAATATTCCCAAGACAACATTCAACAAGGCTTATGAAAAGCTTCTAGGAAGGTAGGTGTGCACTTTTATGGAACAGATGGAGAATTGAGGAATTGTCATCCACTTGTAAATCACGGGCACACAACAGATCTTGCTATGGGAATAAATGAGATCGGTAGTTGGCTTTTTTTCTAGACTACTATCTAGTTCAGTAGTTCAATTCTATGAAATTTATCAAAATTATCTAGTGTGCAATAACTTTAGGGACATGGCAGAAATTAGCTATGATCTTCCAATTAGTTTGATTTTGGATTTGGTTTGGTTTGCTCGTTTCTTTGTTTTTGTTTGTGTGGCTTGAAACTCGTGGTACAAATCTACATCATAACGGTTATTCATGCCAGTGCTCACAATTGAACAAGCCTACAAAAAGAAAAAAAAGATACACTTTTTGTTGCACTGACACTTTAGTATCTGTCCAATTTAAGGATTTCTTCACACAAAATGAGGTAGGAAAGTATAGACAATCTAAGATAACTAGTGTCTAAGTTACTGAGTATGTAATGTGTGCGTAATGCTATATGAAAGTGTTAGAGTTTCTTAACAGTTGAATAGGCACTGCTGAAGCAAAGAATGCAATTATGAAAGTTATCACTCTTGTATGCAGAAATACAAAATGTGTACTGCTCACTACAGTTCAGATACACACTCCTATTATTATTACTACTTATACCATCTTTCCATCCTAGCTTGACTTTAAAACTATTCCATTGTGATTGATTCCAAATATTTTGTCTTTAAAAAGGCACTAGTATTTTTAAAGGAAGAAACAGCTTTTTTTTAAATATTAAATTTTATTTGAAAATAATGTACATTATACTTTTAATTGTTTTACAGTTCAAATTGTAAGGTGTGTTCTTTTTTGTTCAAGAATTTTAAAAGCAACTAATTTAAATATGCAAAATTATCTTGAGTTGTTCATACGTGAACTTAAAAGCCATGCAACACAGGAAAATTAAGTAATTATGCCTCCAAGTTATTTACTGCAATTAAGCTCATTTATCATATGCAAATTAGTGCAAACTGGTCTCATTAGTTACTAAATTACTCAATATGAGCTGAACAATGTAGCACTCCAGTTTGTAATGAAAAATCCCTGTAGAGGCAAGCAGTATCAATTAAGCTAATTTGCATATGCAAATATATTCACTAACTTTCCCTTTTCTCTATATTTAGTTCTACATTTCCTGATCATTCCTGATTATAAAAAGAATATGGGGTTACTGACCCTTTTCCACACCTTCTCAATAGCAATGAAATTACAGAAAAAAATCTAGAGGTCCTGAAAAATTGATGAAAATCTTGCTAATTTCTACAACCAATTTCAGCCAAATTTTTAATAGTAGGTAACAGAAGTAATTTTTTTACTGGATTTAGTTGACAGACAGATATATATACAGAAATATAAAACAGAAGAGATCTATTCTCATTATAACACCACTTTTCAGAAGAAAAAGAATGTACAAGGTAAGAAAAACAAAGCCCATAATTTGGCAAATCAAAAATCTTGTCAAAAATTAATTAACATATTGCCATTATCTATTTTTCTCCTCCATTACGTCCTATTCGACTACTCATAATTCAGGTGCTTTTACTTGGAAAACATTTAAAAGACATTACACTGACATGAAGATTCTGATGTAATAGAGTTTGAGCAATCTTTTGTCATGTCTTTTTTTCCACAAGCACAGAGTGGATTGTGCCTTTGGCTTCAAACCTACCACTGAGAATCTCTTCAGCACAATACACAGCAATCAGCTGTGGCTTGGAGATTTTTTGACATAGAATCATACAGTTTTAGTCTGGTTTGGGTTAAAAGGGTCCTTAAAGATTACCTAGTTCCAACCCCCTCTCCTGGGCAGGGAACCTCCCACCAGACCAGGTTGCTCAAAGCCCCATCCAACCTGGCCTTAAACACTGCCAGGGATGGGGCAGCCACAGATTCTCTGGGCAGCCTGTGCCAGTGCCTCACCACTCTCACAATGAGGATGTGCATGAGTGTTGGATTTCATATGTAAGCAAAGTAAAAGCCTCTTTGTATATCTAGATTTGTACAAAAGACAAATGCAAAGATGCACCCAGCCTTACGCAAATGAAACCCTTAAAATGCATTAAATTTACTTTTACCAGGGTTTCTACTCACCTTTTCATCTCTGTATTTATGTAAATGTAATAGTGCTCTGATGTTTTTGGAGCTGATGAAGTCTGACATTAATGAAAAAGAATTAACTGTATGATCCCTTGGCACAAATGCTATCTCAGATCAAAATCAATAACTTTTTAACTTTTATTTTTCTTATGACAGGTAGAGTTTTACTTTTCTATTTTCTGCACTTAACTGCATATGGGAGAAAATCTTTAGCACCTGTATCAATCATCACTTTAGCAGTATTTAAATATTTGATTCCTTAATACTAAAAAAAAAATGGTTATGGATTAAGGCATTCTTCATTCAATGATAACTAAGTATTATATGTAAATATATGGATTTAATATATACGGACATGACTGATGTATATAATGTATAGATAGACATGACTGACACTACCTACTCATAGACTCAAGATGTAAAAATATCACAAGATGCACCTCCATTTCTGTTTTTGTAACATCACTATAAATATACTATACCCATTTTTTAAAAATCTGCTGTATTATGCTTATTTGTCTGTCAATAAATTTTGAAGTATCAAAATATTAAAAGGATTAGAGAGGCTCCTTAATTTCTGAGTTTACACTTAACTCAGTCTTCAAAATATTAATAGCAAAAGGGATTACACAAACCATTAATTCAAATTCTTCAGATAGCAGACTTTGAAATCAAAATTCCCAAGGTATAATCAAGGTTGTTTACTCCACTTGCAAACAATACTTATCATTATACTTATTTGAAAATAATTTCTATGAGTAGCAGACTAGGTGAGAACATGCTAGAACTGTATTCCACCAGAGAATCTGTCCAATTGTTGTTTTAAAAATCATTTTGTCTTCTGGTGATTATGTTTCTACCTATTAGACCACAAGGCAGTACTTTGAAGTTCATTCTGATCTGTTCAGAAGTGGTGCATTTGAATGCATAACCCAGGTTTTCCTCCAAAGGGTTGATTGCTCTGCTAAAATAAGACAAAATCTTAACATGCCACGATAAACCTGTCACCACCGTTAATTCATTTTGTCCTTTATCCATTGTCAACAGTCCATCTCGCAAATATCAGAGTGGAACTTCCTATTACCAGTTGAGAGATTCATGGCAGTAATTTGATAAAAGCATCACCCTCTTTGAAACAGCCACACCTCAACAGATATTCAATACAATGTTGATGGTAATTTTGATTTAAAATCCTCAGTTTTGAGTACAAGTGCAATACAGGGTTTTTTTAGTAGTAGTATGATAAAGTTATATCCTGAAAACACCTTAATGTATCACAAATAAATACAAAAAAATAAAACCGTAAGTGGAATCTAGTTTAAACAAGTATGAAAGTCAGTAATTGTTTTAATACACAGTAAGCGAAAAACTCAAATATGAGGTAGTTTTCAAAGTGGCCACCCTAGGTTTTTTCGTTTTCATCCATAAGAGTCATACTTACTACCTAAAGAGTGTAAATAAACCAGTCTCAATGAGGTTTTATTTATATATGAGTTATAATATTGTAAAAAACATACCTTTAGGATATATGATATGTTTACACACTCAACATATTGACAAACTACATAAACTTAAATATCACAAAACTGCTAGTCCTTCTTCTTTTTTCTACATGTATGAGGCAGCATAGCAGTGTTTCTGCCTAATATGCAAACACGGTACTGTAGATACTGGTGCAGATCTCTGACACGATAACTACAACAAAAGTATTTGCTAACAGAATCAAAAACTTGACCTAGACCTCTGCCAAGAGTGCACAACTAAGCAAATCACTTCATTCATGATTCTTGTTCCAAAGAGAAATTAATTCTACTAGTTAATTTCATGTTTTCCTAAAATTATCTTTGTTGCTATTCTGCACTTAGTTACCTTATAAAGATGCGAAAATTCTGACATTATCTACAGTGCTTTTGAATACCACAGCTGAGTTAGTACAGAGAGATAGCTCTCAATCATTTCAAATTAAGTGGAATATTTCTCATGATAATATCCTAATTTACCTCTCTCATACCTCTCAAAAGATAATACACCAGACAATATATTTGCATTGAGAAGCTGTGTACATTGCTAAATAAGAGCAGTTATTCAGTGCCGCACTTAGAAAAAACTACGTGGATTTTATTTCCATAGGGCTGGGTTTGCCTTGCTGCAAAGCACATCACATTTTCTTCTTAACTGCTTGGACTCCACTTTTGATTACTTCAACCTAAGAAAGGTCGTAGTTACCCTGGCAAAATAACTCATGCACAAGAATGTTTCCATCAGGTCATTGTTTTTCAGCTGAATCTTCCTGGAATATGACGACTTCTGCCATGTGACGAAATTGTTTGACAAATACCAGATTGGTTTTTAGCCCACAGCTAAGAAGACCTAAGAGGCACGCTTCTGTTAATTTTTTAATCTCTGCAGATTGCTCCAAATTTGTGACATATAATTGTGACAACTGGGATATCATGAAGAAAAGCAGTGCTCATAAACCAAAGTGGGGGGAAAAAACCCAACCCTAAATTGATAAGTGACATAAGACAAATCACAAAATACTAGCTTGTACACACATTCATACAAATACGTAAGGGCAATTCTGCAAGCAAACATGTACTGCACAATTCTAAACAACAAAATATTGTGATTCAGCTAAAATAACACTTGCCTTCCCTTTGATTAACAGTGTCCCAATTATGGACTTTCGAAATAGAAGAAATATGAGCATTAAAAAAAAAAATCTCATTGATATAAGTGCTGACAACAATACTATTCAAATTATTGGCAGAAATAGGACTAGGTAGTTATTTTGATTTTTCTTGGAAAAGCCATTTTTTTTTACCTGTAAAATATGACTTCCCAAATGTGATTCAAATACTTCAATGGCAAGGGCACTGGGACTTCTCCTGCGCTGGGCACCTATAACTGAATAAAAAACAGTTATGTTGCAAGGTCTGCACATTCATTTCTCATGCATCCTGATCACTAGCATTAACTATTTAAATGTTTTGCATTGTAATACACCGGTGTTAATTTAAATTTTGCCTTCTAATATAGTACATAAAATTAGTAATTTAATATGTAATTTAAGACTCAAATTTATAGGATAAAAAAATAGATTTTTAAAAACCAATCTATTTAAATGTCCAATGAATCTGGAAATTAATTGTTTTTCAGATATATCCCAAATCCCTGTAGGTTTATGGCGATGAAAGCATACAGAATTTAGTGAAAAATACTATTGAAAAAGAGGCTACACATAATGTAAATGTTTTGAAATGTGGGGATAAGAACTAAATATTACTCATGAATTAGGATGTTTATTCTACTAGTTTATCGGACAGTTTTATCTGAACATGTTATTATTTGAAACTGAAATGAAATAAATACAACATTAAAAAGCCAGCTTTTGTACATGCATCTATATCAAAGTTCTCCTCAGTGCAGAGAAGTATTTTAGTATCCCAGATATCCATGCTGGAATAGGAATAGGTACTTGAAACTTCAGCTTCTACATTTAAATTATATCGTTTAAAAGTACAAAGTAAGTAATAGGTAGTTATGCTTCAAAGGCAGCAGTGACTACAAAAAGGCTGAGATATCACAAAACTAATATTCTGTTAAACTCTATATGCCCGGAACACAAAGCCAGCAATTAAGTCTGCAAATAACCAAATGTAGCCATCTACCGCAAGCTGAGGTTTCTTCTTAGGCCTAAGCTATCTCTCCCACATGATCGGAGAAAGCTAGAGCACAGAAAAGACAGCACAGGGCTGCAGGAAGCTTCCTTTCCTGTCTTAGTGACAAAACCAGGCATATCCATAGCAGAGAGAAGAAGCAAAGTTCATTCTGCACCCTTCTAAAGTGTGTACAAAAGCATTTACATCCCAAGACCCTGATGAGAGACTAATGCCTCTGAAACCATCACAGCATTAGTCCATCTTTACGTATCCCTGTCTTTACAGTGTATGATAAGAAAAATGAAATATCAAGGACCCACTAAAACATGCAGAATGAATGACTGCCATTACTGAACAGGCCAATTTAACAGCAATGGAAACAAAATACAGAGCAACAATTTCTTAGTCTTCTATGATACTGGCTGCCAAACATGATATCAGTAGGAAAAGATAAATGCCAAGTAATGATAGTCATATTGACCTGAAAATGTAATATCATTTCTTATTGATGTTTCATGTAATTTCCTTGCAGGAAATTCTAAGCTATTTATACTGGGCAAACAGGTAGCTTCATAGCTAATAGATTCAGGCAATAGCTCATAATTACAAATGGAGACTGCTGTAGAGCTGGTATTTTCTAAGTCCTCTTCTTTTCTCATATTCAAGGACATAGACACTAAGACCTTAAAAGAAAAATCTTCAGGACTGTATTTCTCAGAAAAACCTGAGCTTTAGTCGTGGGACTAAACAAAATACATAGCACTGTAAAGATTTTCAGTATTCTGATCATGATTGCTGTCAGTTAGCATGATGCTTTGTAAGATTATTTCATTTATAATCTATCAGAAACAAAAAAAGCTAATGCAGTTTTGGCTTGCCAGACATTGTTTCATAGTAGTCTCCATAAGAGCATTGTAAAGACAAAAAATCCCCCAACTTGTAAAGCCGCAAAACCTCCCTGAAATCCTTTCGGTCCTTTCATTCTTCCATCTCGACTGTGTTATATTTTCCACACATTGTCTGAACACACCACCATTTGGAATTTACCTTTCAATTAACTTTCTGTTTCCTGCCGGTATCCTTACATTACCATCCTCTACCATTTTAAAGTGTATCCATTACATATTGAATCCAATTCTACGATGCCAATTGCAGGGCTTTTAGTATTTAAGTACCATAATTTGAATGAAGTACCTGAAGTCAGTGCAACACTTTAAAATGGTATCTTGAACCTTAAATGACACTTACAGGTAAGCCATTGGTCCTTCACAATTGGGACCCTCAGTTCTATACCTCAAATGAAATCACTTTAAGGTCAGTAAGTTAACTAGAAAACAAGAGAGGGTCAGATCTTAGCTTTAAAATTTGTCACTTAAATCCTCTATCGATGACTGCATACTTGTGGCTAGTATACACATAGACAAATATCTTGTAGTACTTTCATGCCATTCAGTTCACTGACATTTTTATAGCACTAGAACTCTTGGATTTATGTGTCTTGCTCTCAGTCAGGTGATGTGGGGTTCTAATGACAGTTCCTAATTTCACAACCACAATAATATGTTACACAGAGAACCCTTATGTTTCTGGTAGCCATGCTGCAACTCTTTTTTTGGTAAGTGAATAGATGTTAAATATGCCCTGTATTTCATGCACTTCCATAACTATCATTCTTCATATTTTGAGGAATGAGACAAGAATATTGAGACAAATATAGAACAAGGGAAACTTAAATTATCTGATCATCTGGATTCATTGTCTCATTATTTTACTTACTCGAGCTTTCAAGTTTTCTTGATACCTATTTGCAGGAGAAGAAATATGCTATTTTGGATATATAAATGCATACCAGAATCTTTCAGAAACATGGCAATCTCACAGTCCAGTCGCAGCACAAAACCTCTTATTTCTACTGAATGAATTGTTGGCATGCCAATAGATGAAAGGAAGACATAGACTGAAACAGTTGGGTTAAAAAGCAGGCCCAATGTTATTTTATTCTAAAATTTCAAAACATAAACTATAAATACTGAACTGGCTTCCATCACACAAGCCACAGCCAGTCATCTAAATCTCTCACCCTGTGGATGGAACCATCAGCAACCACAGCTCAGCCGCTCACAGAAAACTTGAAAAGAAAGAGATTTAAGATTTATTTCACAACATCTATAAATCAAAGTAGCTCAACAACCTTCACAGACCTAAAGGTGTGGATGCACATCTTTTTTTAAAGTGTGAATTCCCTTTTAAATGCAGACTTTTCACAGAAACAAAATACTGAATGCATGAAATAAATTTCTTTTGAGTTACAGGAAGCAGGGGAAATTAGGATGTGGAGAAGGCTGAAGCATGTGTAGCAAAGTGCAGAAGGAGTCACAATGGAAGCAAGCTCCAAACACAGATTCAATTCTTCCAAGCTTCTCCTATTTTAGCATTATGAACAAACATCTCTGAATAGATTTTTTCACATAAGGTCACATTTTGTATTGCCTACATTTAGTTGACAACGTTTAACACTTCAGTGTACAATTGAGGTGGTTAAGCAAAAGTTGGCTGAAACAATATTTGTACTAAATATTGACTGTTAATAGTGACAAGAAGATAGAAAGATTGCTTTCACATGTGCACTTTGTAGTGCTGGAGCAGAAATATCTGTCTTCTAAAATGTTTTACTTTCCATGGCATTGGACTATGACTTTTACTATCCAAACTGACATGTCTATTCCTGGCATAAGATTATTCCATAACAAAAAATTCTAACTTTTCCCTAATTCCTCTTTAAATTTCCTCCCTTAATGACTAATCTGGCTATGTGTGAGGTGAAGGAAGAACCACCTCCCTTTCAGGGTGTCTTGGGGGCAGTCTAAGCATGCTTAATGCAACCTCAAGAGCATTTGCAATTGTGCTACAAAAAGTGGGAAACCATGGAAAAGAAAAATGTAGACTGCCTAAGTAAGATCTCTATGCATCCTGAAGAGGAAGGATTTTCTTTTAGACTAAGTTCTAAGGTGTGGGAGCACAGACCAAAGACCCAAGTTCACTGTGACTTTCTACTAGCGAAGACAGAGTTCTAATAAAGTAGAAGCAGTGTTGTTTGATCACAAGGAATGGAGGAGCAGATCATGAGCACAATTATCAATTCCCCACCCCCCCCCCAAAAATTTTGTGAGACTTTGTAGGACACCCTTCAACATAAACTGCTTTTGTGGAAAGTTTTGGAAAATCCAAACCAAGAGTTTTTAAATTCTGTTGTTTTAATAATAGTTTAAAAATAATACTGAACTTTTAAATTCATTTCCCTTAACCTTTATTTACTCCTAAAACCTTTTTCTCAATTAGCCTCAAAGTCCTTATACTTTTTATTTAATTTTGTTGATTTTTCTAAGAAGAACTTTTTGTACACTTGGAAGCAGAGGCAGGCATAGGGCTATTGCGCTACAACCTTTTAGACAATCTGCTGTCTCAAGAATTATAAAAAAACAGAGCTCCTCTTGAAGAGCTCTAATTATGACTGCCAATAAAGTCAGACTTTAATTAGCAAAGCCTGAGCAGATCTACATAAATATGAAAGTTTATGAACATCCCACCAAAAAAAGAAAATTATCAGCTTTATTCACAAAATATGTAACTATATCAGGCTAATTGCACAGAAGCTTCACATAGGGTTGGCTAATATATTTCCCCATAGGCATCAACAAAATACATGATGGTTTCAGATGAGAGAGCATAAGAAGCAGAGTGGTCTGAATTTTCTCAGAAGACTGTATGTGCAAAACAGTTCACAGCATGAGTGTGGCTATAATCTTTTAAATATTCTTTCCCAGAATGTAATTTTTTTTTTCATAGTAGAAAGAAAGATCTATAGAAATGGCAATATAATTTTTATATATTTGCCTTGGTAGCGGAGATTCTATATGAAAATGTATCTTTTGTTATTTCTATGAACAACTCTAAATGTTCATGAGAGAAAATGGAGGTGAATGTGGCAATCAGGGTGGTTTTACAGGAAGAGGTGTGTCATCTTGAAATCTTGGGGCTTTTCTGATGAGACATAATGAGTAATTTGGAAAGGTTTAAAAGCTGTGTTTTAGAAAAGACAGAGATGCTGACTGCGGGGCTAAACTGAACAACAGAGGATTCAGTCTCAGGGAAGGATGAAGTGTAATCAACATCACACTCCACTATTTCTGCATACTAACATTCACAGAAGCTTTTTTAAAAAAATAATTACTTTGCTTCATGTTCATCCTTTTGATGAATATTATTTCCATTGATTGTTCCTTGCTATCCCATTTAAGACTGTTTGTAAGTTTTGAAAGAAATCTCCAGCAAGAGAGAACCCCTCTGCCTGGAGGTTGAGGGCATCAGGTATACAAGACGTATATTCAGATCCTGATCTAAAGTAAGATAAGAGATGAACAGCATGATGTAAGCAGAGATGTTGCCCTCTGATTTGGAAAGGGTATCCAAAGAAATTATATTATGTCACCTGTTACCTCACCGTAAGCCATCATACAATCCAAAATTTAAGTCTCTTATCCACCTTCACAGATGGGAAGAAGAAATAAATCCTATATGGAGCTGCAACGTATGTGGAAAGGTATTTTATCTTGGTTTGGTAAAGCTATGGGAATCATTAATACTGTGCCATTACCAACGAAGTATCACAGCAATAAAGTATCAGAACAAATTTGTCACAAAGGACTACATGTAAGATGTATAACGCAATATATGACAATCAACTTGCAAAGCTAACAGTAGCACTTAAAATCTATATTTTTGTGTACAAGAATGCCTAATATTCTAGATATCCATCTTCTGATCACTGGTAAAGAACATGAATTCATTACTGGGGAATTCATAGTTCAGAAAGTAAACCTAAACTTTCCACGGAATAACCAATTAGTTGTCAAGAATGTACTGGTTAATTAATGAAAGTGTTATATAACACGATTACAGGTGTGCTTTACTATTTTCAATAGTTCACCTCTGAAAAAGCTCCAGGAATTAAAAGGATTTATAGCAAAAATTGGTTTTCAAATTTAAGTTGCTCAATACTTTAAAAAAATTTTTAATAGATTTTTTAGTTTCAATAACTTAAAACTGATCAAACTGAAATCTTGTCAAAAAAGTAGAAAGTACTATATCACTTGTTAATTGAACTAGAATCAATGAATTTGAAGACATAATATGTCTTTCCCTTGAGAAACATTCAAAATTAATGGAAAAAAAAACTAGATAAGTGACTGTCTTAGTGTAAGTTTTCATCCGTTTTGGGAGCCTGTTCCTTTTCCAATTACTTTCATTTGGTTTATAGGTCTGCTCCTTCCCACAGGATTTGTTCTCTAGGGGGTGGGGGTAGGGTGGGTGGGAGGAGGAGACAAAGTTTCTTACGTCCTAAATATCTCTTTTTTTTCCTATTTTCTGAGCTCTTAAAATTAGAAACCCCAGCAAAGAAATACATATATTTTGTGCTCTCTCCTTGCTAACTAGCACTGTTTCTTAATTAGCACATACTTGTACATTTTAAGAGTTTATTTCAGAGATTTTTTTACTGTTCACTCTAAAGGATGAAATCTTTGCTGTGCAAGAATTTCCAGTCATCTAAGCAAAGAGAGCTCTCCATCTGTGGCTGGGGGCAGGAGCACTGGCCTTTCTCCCACACTGTAGTAGTTACTATAGGAACTATTGTGCCTCCTTCAAAAGGGCTACAGACAGGGTGATTAAAATTCTTCATAGGAAAACCCCCACTCTTCTCCCTGACAATGAAATTCTTCAGGGAGAGGGCTAAGCCTCCAGTTCAAGAATGGCAGCACCTGAGGGAGTGATGTGGCAGACAGAATCACCCCTGCTTTAAATTGAAGCACAGGGAAAAAAATACAAGGGCCCATACTCCTGCATTCATTTTATTCCCCTCCCATGAAACACAGGAACATTGGCAAGAACTAGTGAGAAACAGGAGAAGGAATGAATAACTTCACACAGTCTCCATCATGTGGAGGACAACACAGAAAGTCAAGAACAGATATTTCAATAGCAGGAGAAGAAAAATAATTAAAGTGAGATAGGAGCTTCCCAGGAAATCCATCTGCTGTAAAGAGACCGGGAAAAAGTCTGCAGAAGTATGGAAGAGAGAGAGATGAAGTAGAGACAGATGGGTGAGGGAAGGAAGAGGGACACACAAAGGTGGGATGAATCAAAGGCTTAAAATGTAGAACGTTTACATAAATGTCCACTCTGAGAGATTTGGCTCTACCAGCAGAAAAATGCATAAACCTTATGATTGCATGAAGAAATGAGTGATGAGTCTGGATTACTTATTCAGATATCACAGTAAAACCCTTACTGGAGTAATAGTTCTATTGTCTTATTTTTAAACCAGTATCAAAATTCCTCTGAAAAGAAAACTGCTGTCACCCCTTTACAGCTCCAATGCTACAGAAATGGCTAGTGTCACTGATTCTGCTCTCAGGAGGAGGACAGGGTATTAACATCAAGTCAGAACAGTGTTATATAGTGTCAGACTATACTTGCTGGTAAAACTAAGAGGCCTGCATCTGTTGTCTTGCTTTTTTTTTTTTCCAGTCTGATCCCAAAGGTTCATGTTATGACATTTGTAACATCTGCTACAAATGCGGAGGTAAGTCAGGCACAACCTTATTACTTCCAATCTAACGCTCCATCCATCCACAGGGCTTTCATGTGCCACTAGTATGTCAAGGCGACCGAAAGCTGTTCTATCTACATGAAGCAAGGTAGAATATATTTCTGAAAGTCAAGAAGAAATCCTGCTTTGTTATGTCTCCCCTTCTTCTGTTGTCTTAAATTCTGGCAATGTTATTTCAGAATATTCTGTGAACAAAACAGGCAAGCTGCTCCTCCTTAGAGCCAGTACAATTGCCTTTTTACGCCTTAGACAGTGGTGTGTTGAAAATTGGCAAGCTGTAGTTCACATCCTTCCCTGTTTTCACTAACACTGAAACATATCCAGCTTCCTCTTACCAGACCCTTCTGTACTGAGGTCTGCTTTCTTGCACAGACCTCTTTTCCTTCCGTACTTCTCCCATGACTTCGGTGGGCTCACTGCATTGTTTTAATGACAAACTTAAATGTTTTCAGCGCTCAGTGGTAAAATGAAACTCCTGACAGAAAAAAAGAAATATTTATTTCATCTGTGGTAACACAAAAGTAAATGAATAAGGAAAACAATAAGACGCTTTATAACTAGCTTCTCATTGAACTTTTATTGTTATATCCACACTACTTGAAGATTCCAATATTCCATTGTTAATGGGCTGGGGTACTGTATGCTGTGAGGACTATTCTGTCACTGCCAAGTGTCTGCACAGGTAGCCAACCATTTGCTATACGGCTAAAATCACCCACTAAAGAAATTCCTTAAGAAATACATATAACCTCTTCTGACAGCAAGTGGATCGTAATTTTAGAAAATAACAGCTTAGATGTTACTGAACTAGGTAATACCTTCAACACTCAGTATCATACACTAAAAATAAGACAAATTTCACATTTGATAGAGGTCATTTAAATTCATTACAGGGCTGCAGAACACTGCATGGTAGCAAGTGAGAAAGAAAACCCGGTGCCTGATGACATAAGCCATCGTAGGTTTCGATCACCTGCGCTTCTGCCATACTCACTTTTCTCTCTCTTACTATCATAGGCTAAGTAAAAGAACCTCCCACACACACATACCCAGCTAAGAACAACACTGAAAAAGAACAGGTCTCCTTATGATAAATGAACACTAAAATTTGAAAATATATCAAATATTGCTGTTGGCAAATGTAGAAGCCACATCCACTGCTGGAATATAAAATCCAGCTATGATATAACCAGACAATTACTGACTAATGCATCATTATTCTACCACAGTGACAGACTGAAATGAATCCAACTGTTTAAAATTGTTTCTGGTTCTAAGGTGACTTTAGAGCTTTACTACTTCTACAGACTTGGCTTTATGACTGACAAATGTAGGTGGTGGATTTGTTTGTAGATATCTTTTTTCCTTTTTGTGATGTAGTCAGAAAAGATTTAATGAAGATTCATAAATTAAATGAGACTGGGTACAAGTCTGCAATCAATCCACATTTTCAGAGAAGAAATCTTTATCAGCTGCCAAAACTGAACCGTGTAATTAACTGAGGATTCTGGTAAGAACTAACTGTGCCACTAGTCAATTATTTTTACTTGTCTTCCAGCTGCGGCTTCTGTCTGTTCATAACTGAGACTGTAAGAAAATGCAACTATTGAGAATTTGGTGATTTCAAAAAATAACTGAAGAAATTTAAGGAGATTACCATGACCATCTGTAGTAGAACCACAACAAGTTTTTAAAACCTATTGCAAATGGTTCTCAATTTCTCACTAGAAATTTTCATCAAGAACTCTTATAAGAACTAAAATAGCATTTCAGAATTGCTGAGGATTGAAAAATGACCATGCATAAGCTGCATTGGAAATCCCCAACTCCTAATGAAGCAGTCGTTAGAGAAAGTAGTAAGACACTTTAGAATACTGGTTAAGTCATTACAAGTGGGTGATGGAACTGCTTCTTTTCAAAAGCACTGCTGCTTATTTGGAGGGGAAAAAAAAAAAAAAAAAAAAGTTTGATCCAAAGCTGCTGTGGGAAAGATTTTCCAACACTTCCAGCACCTTGGATTGGATTGTTAATATATATATATAAAAGTACACTACTGTAATAATCTGTTTCAGCAGTTTTTAAGGAAACAGAATCTCTTGGAAATCCCAATGACCAGTAAGAAAAATAGTTAAATCTTTACTGGAAATATGATATAGTCTTTAAATCTTTGCTAAGGGTAAAAGAATTCATACAGTTCATGATGAATGAGCTTGAAATAATTCAGAAATAAGTTAACTGTTTCTGCTGTTATTATTATCAGCTCCAGCACACAACTGGTGTCTCCCCTGTCATTTACTGTAGAATCTTCCTAATAGTCATTTGAGAAAAGTCCAGTTTCCTCTGCCTTTGAAGAGTGCCTAACAGGGAAATATAAGAGACGTTTGATCACAAGACCGGCAGAATAGTAATGGAAGTGAGAGCTTAGTAGTGAGAAAACAGGAAGCAAATTCTACAGCCAAGGAGAACGTGTGTAGACACAACATTCACTTCATCAGAGTTGCATTCATTAGCATCAGGAATTAATTTAGCTCAAGATTGTTTCTGCAGTGAGGGAAAACATTTCTTTTATTTGATTATATCATAGTTAAGATCCACACTTGTTACCTGAAAAATTCAAGCCTGTCCGGCTATAAGAAAAAAAGCAAGGCATTCACCATTCAAAATATATCTTGAACACCTTAACCATAAAAGTTCAGTGCGTTATTCTAGCCAGGTTTTTAGTATTCTGTAGCAAATGAACTTAAAGGCATCAGAATTCATTCCCCACACAGTACTTGAACCAGACATGGACGCAGATGGTTACCTTGACTTTGGGAGCAAAGTTTTGTTTTGCAAGATAACACTGTCTTTAAACCAGCTCTTTCTCACTTTCTATTAGCACTGATAAATATATTTTTTGTTTCTTTTTTCTTAAGAGTTTTACAATTATACTGATAACATATTGCATTTAGTTAGTTTTTCAACACTTACTTTTTATTATACATACACCAAACCTAATATAATACAAGTATGCCTTTGCTATAAAGAGAAGAATTTGCTTGATACAGTAATTCAACAATCTGTGAGCTGAGATTTTACTGAAATAATGTCCTTTAAATTCTGCTCATATTTTACTGCTTTCCAACATCACCTTTTAATTCTTAAACATATTTCTTGTGATTAGACCATCTGAAGAACTAGATTTACACAACTATGTAATTTGTAAATCAAGCTCATTAATTTAAATGGAAAGGCTATTTTTCTCTGAGTATAATACAATATGATACTTAAACTAAAATACAGAGTTGAAGACTATTCAGACTCAACACAGAACACACTTATTTTTCAGTCACCCACAACCTTTATACATCCTTCAGAAAAACTAATGAGCAATGCCTGATAATGTTTATTTTTCTTGTTTCTTTTAGCAACCTCCTGAAAGACAGTTTGAATCCTGACATTTTTCATTATGAATATGATAGCTTAAGGGCATTTTGGATTATTTTAAATTGCCTGCTGTAAATCAAACAGCACCTTGTTTTGTTAATAACACCTGAAAATCTGAGAAATTTACTTGTAAAAACAAGATTCCGCTCAACAATGTTGTAGTAGGACAAGTCAGAAACGCAGCAAGTTTTCTGCGAATACTGACAAACAAGTCTTTCAATGCAAAAACTTTGCCTTACAAATGCAATATTATTGCAAGGTACATTCTACTTCTCTCTACAAATAATATGGAGAAAAAATAACTATTGAGCAAAACTGCCTCAAATTTCTCAAAAGTATCATTGAAAAATTCTGTTTCAAACTTCTCTGAGAATAGTTCTGTCATAATATTGAGTCTATCTTCTATAGCAGAGGAGGGATCTGAGGAATGAAGAGGCACCTACATGGCTGGAAGAGGAAGAGACACATTTTGCTGTGACAGCTCATGGACAAATGTCTTCTGAAGAGAAAGGCTTATTTTGGCGAATGATGACTTCAGAAAAAAAATTACTACTAAAAGGAAAAGTGAAGGGCAGAAATAGACTGAAAATCAAAATACTTGTAATAAAGGAAATAATATTTTGAAGAATATGAACTGAAACTAACAAGTGGGGATAATCAAAACAGAATTTTAAAGCTGTATCATGTTTATGTTCACTAATTAGTTGACACTTATTATGACCACTTGAATATCTTTGATACCAGAGCTAACCAGGCAACAGGGACTCAACTGCTCTGGTTGCATTCACAACACAGGTGTTGCTAATCCATTTCTTTTGTGGGGTTCAAATATTCTTTTGACCTACTGGCACATAATACTTGGAGCTGAGCTAAAGGTATGTCCTTACAGTCACAATGAAGGCAAATGTGAACTAGCTGTAAATGGGTTAATGTGGCCACTGATAAGGCCTAGCTGTGCTAAAAAGGCCATGAAACTTTCCCAAGAAGAAAGATAAAGTAACTTTTTCATCTCTGTTTTACTACAGCCCGGCTGCTTCCAGTCCTTAAATTAGCTTATGCTGCTGTGTAAACATATTTTGTCTAAGGAAGATTTTTTAGGTAATTCCTAATTAACTTGTTATTGGTTAATGGACAAAAACCATCCTGTAATGCACAAAAAAAATCCTGGAAAGGTCTGAGCACACCCTTTTTCCATCTCGTATTTTCCACTTTTACACTATCTCAACTCATCTTTTCTTTCCACACTTTTCTTTTGTCTTCCCTTAATTTTCTTATTTCACACCATCTTACTTGAATTGGCACTTTCAACCACACATATTTCTTATGAGAAAGAAGTTCATTATGATCAGAGGACCCAAAGCTGTGTTGTGGGAGGTGAAGTGAATCACTTTCTCAGGCATCTGAAGCTCCAGAAGGCAACATAGCTGGGAATGAAAATACTGAAGCAGATACTTATTAAGTTGAAATAGCCAAACAATTTAAATTTACTCACTAAACACACACTCCCATCCCCAAACCCTTGGATACTATTCCAAAAAGTCCTGCCTTTTAGGGGAGGGAATTAAAAAAAAATCAAAGTTAAAATCAAAGCCCGGAGAAGCTACTATTCACTCCATCAAAGACTCAAGAACTTATCATCAAAGGAGAGGTAACCTCTTGCCTGTTTGTTATTGATACTGGAGCTCCAAAGTGTTGCAACCTACCCTTATTTGCAGGTTAATTGCCTAAAAAATAATAATTCCTCTGCACTGGGGAAAGCAATGTATTTAAACTCTTCCTCAAATAGTGCTTACTAGAAAGGAAAGTGAATTTATATTACTCCATGTATCACCAAAGAACAGCAAATCAAGTGTCACAATACAATTCACAATATCAGCCTTTAAATTCTAGTTCCTTAGAATCCATATTATTAATGCATGAAATGCATAGCAATTAATGAAAACATAATATATCCCACCAATTTTTTTTCTGGTCACTATATTTTATTGTATCATGTTGACAATAATTACAGTTTGGACTCAACATAGGAGTGTATTTTTGTCCATTGGGAACCACCAGACAAAATTTCCAGAAAGTCCACAATAATTTACTTTTATCAATCAGGAAATAAAACCAGATATTTTTATGATGTTCAAACATCACACTCTCATGACAAAATGTTATCTTATGAGTTCCAGCTCTCTTCATAGTGTGATACTGAATCCACAAACCAGGCATAACACTAGCCTGTGGACAAAACCACCCACCAATTTTTCCATAGAATCATATAATGGTTTGGGTTGGAATGGACCATCAAAGAAAATTTAGATCAAATCCCCTGCTATGGGCAGGACCATCCTTCACTTAGATCAGGCTGCTCAAAGCCCTGTCCAACTTAACTTTGAATTCTTCCAAAACTTCTTTGCCTAGCCTGTTGTCTCACAACCCTTTTCACAAAAGTTTTATTCCTTACACCCAATCTAAATTTACCCTCTTTCAGTTTAAAACCATTGCCCCTTGTCCTGTTATGGATTTATGCACCCTTGCCACTATAACAGGCTCCACCTTAGGATCCCACAAAAAGTCCAAGTAAAGGTTTCCAATTCCTCTTTTATTATTTCTCAGGTTACAGCATGAGCTTAGCACTACTAATGCTAACTAAGACCATTCAGAGAGAAGAATCCAGTTAACCAAACTTATTCTATGACAATCCTGTCACTACAGGCCCTGGTAAAAAAATCTTCCCCTGTCTTTTTTATAAACTCCCTTTATTGAAAGGCTGCAATAAGGTCTCCCAGAGCTTTTTCTTCTTCAGGCTAAGCCACCTCAAATTTGTCAGTCTATTTTCACAGGAGAGATGTTGCAGCCCTCAGATAATTTTCATGGCCCTCCTCTGGACCCACTCTAACAGGTCAACGTCTTTTTTGTGCTGGGGACCCCAGAGCTGGATGCAATACTCCAGGTGGGGTCTCATGAGAGCCACAATAGAGTTGTAAAATAACCTCTTGACCTGCGGGCCATGCTCCTTTTGATGCAGCCCAGGATATGACTGGCTCTCTGGGCTGCAAGTGCACATTGCTGACTTATACCAAACTTTTCATCCACCAGTGCCCCTAGGCCTTCACAGGGCTGTTCTTAATCCATTCCTCCAGTGTGTACTGACATTGGGAATTTTCATAGGCCAGGTGCAGGACTTTGTGTTTGGCTTTGCTGAACTTCATGAGGTTCACATTGCACCATTCATCAGTATTTATGCTTTTTTCTTCCTCTGGAATCACATGAATGGTGGGAAGTGGGCATCAGAGCACTACTTCAAGTAACACTGCAGAGGCAATATGCTTAATTTGGACTTTCTTGCCTATAATTATCAACGGACAAGGGACCAAATACCAGCACTTGCTAATCATACACTTTTGCATCTGTTAACTATCCAGTTTTAAACTACTTTCTTACTCATTTCATGCCAGCTCTTGTATGATACTCCCAGTTAGTATCATATTGCATTAAACTTACAAAAACTACTGTCTGGCATCAAGCCTTTTTGGCAACTCCTGAAAATATGTAAACTGATTTATTGTTTCTGGATGTTGTCCTTCAGTTTCCTGAATTAAAATTATTTAGCTTTATGAGTTTTTAAGTATGAAACATAGGAGGACCTTGGGAGATGACTTAACACAACACATTTTCTCTAATCACTTACTTTCAAGAAACAAATAAATATTTAAGAACTATTTTCCAAAAACTGTGACTGAAGTGGATCTTTAACAATGCTTGCAGTATGTCCAACCTCAATCCAAAAAATACTGTTTCATTATAAATTTAAGCATTTTGGTAAACTAACCAAAATATTTTAAATACTGAAGCAAAAAATGAGTATATTTTAAATAGTATGCAGGGTAAGTGCCTATTCAAGTTCAAGTAAAATCTCTAAATCTCTCCTTTCTCTGAATTGCTCATCCAATAAAGGATGTTCTTAGAAGAGAAATGGAATATGGGCTTTTCTGACATTTGAAGAACTTTTGCTCCCAAACCCTTTTATAAAGGAGCTATTCAATGAAAGTGAGTTTTGATTCTGTGTTTCATATTGCAATACTGCACATAATTGTGTGTTCAATAACTTGTCATAATATAAAATTACCAAAACTAATACATGATTCATAGCTCTAAAAATATCCTGTTATAGATGAAGTTTAGCAGAGAGAATAAGCTTTATTTCCATTTAAAGTTAGAACAATGTTGATAGTATTTAATGTTTCCTAACATGTACAAATTTGTTGTTCCATTCTTTGTCAAATAATAATCCTCTTAGTTAATAAAAAGAGAGCTGCCATTTCAGTTTAACACTTAAAAGAAACTCAAAACTCCATGGAACCCCTTGGAATCACTTCCCAGAGTGATTCCAAAATTAAAATGCACTAACTCAGATACGCCCAACCACATAATAGTATAGATGTAAAGGTCTACATAAACAGAGGAAGACCCTGGAAACATCCCCCAAAGCCTTCTGTCCACCCTATTCTGTAAGTGTGATTGACTGTGTCATGTTTATTGTTAGCCCATCTGGACAACAGGTGCAGTACTTAATGGCCAGAGTGTACTTGATTATTGACTAGTGAATATTTCTGCACAACACAATAGGCCGCAGAATGACCCTCAGTAACAGACAGACTTCCTACCCATTTCTACGTTCAAAACCTCTCAAACTAAAACGAAACAATTTTTACTCTGTCTGGAAGTTTGGTATAGAGCTTAAACATACAACTCACGTTCATCAAATACTTAGCTTGCCAGGCTTGTATACAGTCAATTTAAAGAATAAAAAAAAAAAAAAGATGTATGAATTCCAAGCTTGAGGACCTCTAATTAGTTCATGCTTAAAGTTTAACTACAAAATGTAGATAAACTGCTGCTCTAAAACCACAGAAGATCCCCCACACGATTTGTGCCAATGTATCTAAAGCTCAGCTAAGCTGATCCCCAGGAGACTTTTCCACTTAGTCCTCAGAGAATTCATTTTGGACCCATTTCTAATCAGTATATAAAAGATTACTTGGATGTTTTGGTAAAGCTATCCAATAAATTAGTCAATCTCAAATTTTATTAGCCACAAAGCATTACAGTGGTAATACAGCTGAAGAACACTGAGGGAATTGAAGGTGTATTAGTCATTTATTTAGGCAGATACCAGAGATGAGTACTCAGTACAGGATGTTAGTTGTAACATTAAGCTAATTGGCTAATAGTTGCAGCAGTTCTTAAACAGTTTTTGTACTGAGAGGTGTGACCCCTTCTTGAACCAATTTATGTAAATCCAGAGGGAGTCCTAAATTTATTCCATCTTCATGAATGCATGGTCTGGATTAAGAAACCAAAACCAAGAAGAGTATGCATAAAACCGTGTAAACCAAACACCTAAAATTTACACGCTGTCAGCTTGAAAACTTTCTGTTTAACAAATTACTTGAGATAATAAATGTTTAAAATAAATTTAACAATTTGGTATTAAAAATGTTCATATTTCATCCAGCGCATATTTCAGGGCTATAGTTTTTTTCTTCTCAACCCTACCTTTGGCTATTTATCTCGTTGCAAACTTTTATAGATGTGAAATATTTTAAGAAGACCTTTGTAAATGGCCTGAGGTAATTTCAAACTTAACAGACCCTGTCCCACCAGAGCTCATTACAGTGCATTTTATAACAAAGTACCCTCTACTTAATTTTCAGAGCTTAGCCAAGCGTATTAGAAATGCAGCTGCATTAAGTGCAATTAATGGTATAATAAAAGCAGTGGAGGACTCTTTAAGACCCAAGAACCAGTATTAAACAGGGAATCCATGTTCTCTAACAGTCAGTGATGTGACGAAGTTCCAGAAATGTGAGATTGCCACTGCTAGGGAAGGAAAAAAGAAAAAGGAAACAGCATGTGCTGTTGGGGAAAAAACCAAGATCTTCCATCCTTCAATAATCCCAAAAGGTAGACTAAAGGAAGATTAAAAAAATACTCCCTCCAGTTATGCCACTAGCATCCCCCTCTCTCTTTTAGCAGGAGTCCAAAACAATAAACTCATATTCCCACCAGTGAAGGAAACAGGCAAATTCAATTCCAGAAAAAGTGATATTAATAGTAAGTGATTCACGTAATACACAGAATGATCTGGTTTCTTAACAAACAAAGTTTACTTTCAAATGACAGAAAGGAAAATGAAATAATATTTTTGTGACAGGAAATAATATTTTATTTTAAATAAAAATATTTTATTTAAAATAAACCAAGTCACATCACAAATGGACTGTTGATTATAAAAGCTCTGCAACTGTTAAGTATGGAATTATCTTGATAACTAAATTATCATCCCTGGGAATTAAGTCAATCCTTGTTTGAAACTAAAGATGAAACACTATGTTAAAGACAGAAGACAATCAGCCTCTCCCAACTAATTTCTGATTTCTCATGAAGCAACTAGAGACTAAATTTTTCTATATGGGACTAATCTCCTTTTGTTTTGTTTGTTTCTAGTTTTGAATCTTATTTTCATATATTTAACTCAATTATTTACTTTGGCAGAAAAAATGAGTTAATTCATGTGAGTGAACTCACAGACAGTAAGTGGCTTACAACCTGACTTTATAGTAAAATTCGAAAGAACAAAAGCCCTTGCACGGCTTGCAGATATCATAGTAATTCATTTTGTACACACTGAATATAAAAAAAGCCCTTCATGAGTGGTGAAGATAGAAAAAAGTTACAATTTTGTGCTCTGCACAAGAATAATGGATTTCTAAATTGCGAAATAAAAACAATTTCCAATTTTCAGTGCATAAGTACTGTAAATACAAAACCAACAAGAAAAACCTCAGAATTTCAATGTAACTTCTCCCAATAATGGATAAATGAAGTAGACCAGATTTTGTTTTACACTTCCCTTTTCTAGTAAAAAATACACACTAACTGTATATTGCTTATCTTTAAAGTTGATTCCAGGTGTTAAGGGATATGGATAACAAACAAACAAACAAACCACAAACCTCCTACACCTTTTATTTGTGGACTAGACTGTTTGCAATTTCCAAGTCAACTCTGGCTGAAAACCCTATATATGGACTCAGAAATAATCAACAGTGTGTAGAAAGATAAAAACCTACTTTGACAGTAGGTCTCATTACTCTCAGACATACATAGAAAAAATAAAACATCTGCATTTTTCCTGCTCGCAAAACATATGAAGACATCTATTCCTGATGTTCTAGTTATCCAGTGCTACATTCTGGGCTGTGGAGACATTTTCAATATATCATTGAGTGTTCTCTCTTTCCTGTTCCCTCTTTTTGCTGGACCTCACACATAGGGGCTGTGCCTCCACCAAGACTGTTTTGCTGCCGGCTTCAGATCTTTTTATTTACAGCATTCTGTTACCTCTATCATTCTTCACAGTAGCATATTTCTTAAACCATCACTTCAGTATCACAAGAAAGTAACTTTATTTATATAGGCTTAAGTAGACTGCAGAGAACAGATGATCACGTTATTTCAGTAGATTATTTAATTGACACACGTTTCCTTCTACTGTCCATGATCACACATTAGCTAATGTATCTTTTTATATTGTATTTACATATCCTATGATGTAATTCTGAAAAAATGTTAGCTACTTCTCAGTAAAACACTATAATTACTGATGAAATAACCACAGTGGTGTGGACAGTGTTGACAAAATAATAATAATAAAGCCTAGGAAATGTAAGTATTAATGGTACAAGTTTCTGTAAAGACTAATAACTAAAACTGAAATAATGGGACTAGAAACTGAAATACATCTAAGGTAAGGAATTACTACCTCTGCCATTAAGCTACGAAATGATGATTTAGTTTGTCTAAAGATACATAAAAACATCACATCTTGCTGTTACCAGGAAAGTAATAACAACAAATAAAAGTGATTCTCTGGGAAATTATTTAGTGTTTGCAAACTATTGAAGAAAATTCAAAAATACAAAGAAAGAAATCTCTCCATAATCTCATTCCAGTCTGGAGATGTCATGGCTCACTAAGGAAATCAAAAAAGCTCTCAAGATGGAAGGTGAAGAATTTGAAGAGCAGTACAGCTAGTGACAACCTCAACCTTGAAAGCTAGTAGAAAGGCCAGATAATTCAGTTTCCCTTTGGGAAACCTGAACAGTTAGGTCTTGCAGAGCACTCGCAGGTAGAATAATAAAACTATTTTAAGGCGGCAGAATAAACAGGCATTTAAAAATATAAAACATGAAAGATGAAACTGCAATTATTTTCTGAGAAGAAAGGGAAACATATTTTAAGTAAGACAGCAAGGATTGCTACTACAATATTCATAAACTGTAGGAAACTAGATGTGGAGAGGAACTAGGAACTGGTGACATGTGGCAGAACCTTTTTACACCAAGCAGGAGTTTGAGTTGAGCTCATATTTCTACTTGAGAACTTTGACACAAGTTGGTGGTCTCAGACCAGCTCTCAGTAGGCAAGCATATATCAATTACAGTATGCTCTACACTGATTCCTGCAACAGGGCAAGGAAAACTGACCAGTCTTCGAAGTCAAACGTTCAAACTTACTGATAATTCATTGCCAGGTTTGAACATGTCTCTGAAACAATGAAGGAAAGAGCTTGTTAGAGCTGTCTATTCTGATTCTATACATTTTTTTCCACTGTAAAAGGTAGCTAGCTTTTAAGGAACAGTTCACCTAACATCCTTTTGTAAGAAGTAAAAAAAAAAATACTCTGGAACAAGAAGAAAATATTTTCAGACTGGCTGAATGAAAAGCTGTCAGGGGGCTAGCAAGCATGTTGAAAAATCTAAGTCAGTAGGTGTGTATTTACCAGAAGCTCAATGTGGTCTCTTCATCTCTTCTTTCATGCCTTTATCTCCTCCCCATTAAGACTGTTTCGCAAAGTTTGTGTGTACCTGGTCACGGCTGGGGAGGTGAATACAAACTTCGCTGAAATCCACATAAGCTCACAACCACACCACCTCCCAAAAAACCAAACCAAACTAAAAGACCGTCCAACCAAACCCAATAAACAAGCAAATAAACAAACAAACCCTACACAAACCTGGATGCCAAATCACTTGAAAAACTTATTCAGGGAAGATATGGATTTGATGACAGTGTGGGGTAGTTCACTAACAGCACAGATCTTACTTATCCAACTGCAACACAAAATAAATGGTGGCACAGAAACAAAAACTTCAGGGTTGAAAGTAAAAATAAAAATCCAGGCAGAAGAATAAAAAAATTAGAATGAATGGAAATATGTCCCGGGTTTAAGATGGATAATATCTCAATATTCTTAATACAATGATGATCACTACACTGAGCACTGGGAAACAGGTCATGGTAAAGAATAAAAGAAAATTGTATTAATCGCAATCTCCAAAGGCAGGCCATAAAAGCCATATCACACACACTGAAAAATAATTCATTAAACTATATCCCAGCTGGAAGTAGTGAAAAACAAACAGAATAAAAAGACACAAAGCAGCAGGGAGAAATAAACTTTATGGAACTGTCAAAGCATGAACAATAGGAGGGAAAAAAAAGGAAAGAAACAATAAATGTGTCTGGTTTATTGGTAAAATAGCCACATTAGGACAGACATGAGAATTAAATTTAAAGCAAAACCTGAGATAATGCCAAGGCTGAAGTATCAAAATTATCCTATTGCAGTTCAGGACATCTAGTACTTGCAAATTTTGGCTTGGCAGTATCTCACAATGAGAGAAACATAACTAAACGCTAATCACTCATGGAACACCAGGCACATCTCTTGAGTTATGTACCCCAAGATGAAGTGAAAGTGGAAACATCCACATTTCAGGACTGATCGATAAAGCAAAAGTATGCATAGCCCCTATATAGGAAAGAGAACACTATCTCAGTTAGCTTGTCTGTAGGTTTGATTTAGTGAGGAGAAGTAGTACTTTGCATAAACATTTCCAAGAGCCCTTTTGTAATGTTATACTTTTTTTTTCTTTTTGAGGAACAGATGGGAGAAGGGAACTCTATAGTCATGCATTTCATTGTGTAACAGAGTTAAAAATAAGGAGGAATAGCACACAATATATTCTGTTAAAATAAATTAATGCCAGCCACTTTGAGTCCTTGCTAGCTAAGTTTAAATAAATTTGTTCTCCAGTTTTGGCTTTGTCAGTTTCTTGCACCCCAAAGCTTGATTTAGAGTAATGTTTGTCAGCCACAGATTTTACAGGCTTCATCTGGAGCTGTGTTTCATCTAAACAGATGAAAACGTGGCCCAAAGTTTATGGGCAAAGAGGCACCCAAAGCCACTGGCAACTTTGGAGAATTCCAGCCCATCCATCTACTGGGTTCTGCTTCAACTGATGGTCTTTATAAGCAGAGACACCAGCATGTACACATGTATGTATATATAAGCAATGTGCAAATGGTAGTGCACTGTAAATGTAAACGATGTCAATCTTCCCATTTGATCCTCGGTTAATTAAAATTGTTTGGGTTTTTTTTTATATATGCACTGAGTACCCCAGAAGGATGAAGAATTTTTCAGATGAGCCAGACAGATTATAGGTACCTAGCTTTCAGTAAAACACAGAGGAAGCTGAGGCCCCAGATTGCTCCAGATTCTTTCATGTCACTGTTACAAAGTATTAAATCAATTATATTTGAACATAATTCATCCACCAGTCATTGACATATGACAAAACAGACCTTAAACTATGAATTACTGACTCTACTGAATGAAAGCATGTTTTTTCAATTAAAAAAATGCTGTATATCCTGGATACAGTTTTATGAAGACTCAGTAAGGATCCATGGTAAATGTTCTCACATAAGACATTAAGCATCTGCAAATGCCAAATTCTTGGATGGTAATTCTTTCTCTCTCTCTTTTTCCCCTTTGACACCCTGAATCCCTACTCCATGTTATGGACTAAAAACCTGGAAATTATATCTTTGTAAAACAAAACTGTTTTTCACGTAGAGGAACAAATAAAATTATATTTGACACATAAAAATTTCTTTCCTCCACCCTCCTTTTTATAACTGAAACAGAGTCAAACTAATTTAAACCAAATCTGATTTAAAAATCCTGCTGAGCTGAGACTTTTAAATACCAAGTTTCAGCCTGGAGTGAATTTTTATGGCTATGTTATAAACACCTGAAAAACAGCAGGTGCCATAGTAATATACACAGTTTGTGTTTTTATATTATTTCCTTAGTTTCAAAAGTAGGTTCCAGTCAAAGTGAGGTTTTTTCCTAATTTTAACTTGCTATGGATATTATAGTTCAAACAAAATGCTTACAAGCCAGAAGTAATTTGGAATGAACACACATGTACATATTTTAGAGTTTACACAATTATCCTATTGATACATTTGCCATTTGGCTAAAAAAAAAAAACCAAACAACACTTCCATTGGAAATTCTGTGAATAGTGATCAGAAAATGAAACCCCTGCCAGAGAAAGTTGGTTAAGCATCTCTCAATAATGTGTATGATACTTTAATATACTCTAATATTAGAGTCCTCAGTTCCATAATAACTTCAAGATTCAGTCAAGTTCTTTTAAAAGAGTAAGTACTCTTTCAAAAAGTGGTAAAAATGCTTGTATTCTTTAGTAAAACATATGCATTCTTCATCTTTTAGGCTTGAGAGTGTAACTGTTTGGAAGTACTCAAGAAAATGAATCCACATCAACTAACTGTGAGAATGCAAAGTGGATTTGACAAGTTGCATTAAACTCTGCTCTCTGGACAATATCATTCAGAAGTAAAATAGTTTTAATGCCTTTATATATAATTCATTTAGGAAGAAAACTGAATTTTAAAAAGTAATAAATAAAAATTAATAATCCTGAACAAGAGTCTGGCTGTGTGAATCAGAACCTTTAGGGTAAAGCAAATAGGATCTTCACTTGCTGTTTGGCAGCTTACACGCACGCACTGCAAAACACAGAATAGTTTTTCTTTAAATAAAAGGTAGTCCTAACTACATGACATTTAGTGGGGGGAAAGTGTACACCTGGAGTTTTCCTGTGAGTCATCTGATGCTACACAAATTTACACACTCCTTTATTTCAGAGTAACTCCTCTGTAGCTGTCCATAACCTGGTGCAGCTTTACTACTACATTTTATACTGAATTTTGCTGTATCTTCCTGACTGAATTGAGAAATTCTATTACTAGATTTTAAACAAATAAAATACTATCTTTATATTAAAACCAACATTGATTTCAAAGTCTGGAGTTTTTTGTACATGGTTTTCCACTCACAACTTTCAGTTACAGATGTAGAGACTGTTCATATGCAAATGATTGTTACTGCATTTAAAAATATTTGCATGAAAACTCGCACATGCAAGTGAAATAACTCTGCATTCAATTTTTTTAATACATGGGTCTAAGTGGTCATCTTTAGGTTCCAGCCTACCAAAGCTTGTAAGTACAAACTTTTCTTGAAATGAAGCAGGCTATGTTAGATGGAACTACTTAGGAATTTACAACTTAAACATGTGTTTCAGTGGCTTCTTGATTAATACACTAGCAAAATTTCAATATATTTTAAAGGATTTAAGACCAGATTCAGACCAGTATTTGGGACATCTTAATCCAAGAGTCTTGATCCTCAAGAGCTCTGTTAGTTGCCACTTGAAATACCTACATAGCACATTTTTTGCCTCGCCATATTTCCACATCACCAGTGCAGCTCAGTGCCCATTTCACACAAAGCCCATGGCTGCCTGCTAGAAGTGACACGCTCAGGTTATGCCTTCTGGCTTAGGTACTGACAATAAGTGGCAGCTGGCTGCCTTTTTAAAAATAAATAAATAAATAAATTTTAAAAAACTACCATCAAAATGATTACTCGATAACCTATACAAGCAGTCCTCAGAGGAAAGAATGAAAGCATGGCCCCTTCTAGCAGATCATCAATATTAACAGAGGGCAGGATTCATAGCAGAAAGCATCCCTCCAAATCCAAGGTCAGCCTGCAGGCTGGGGCAAGTGGGGAGGACAGAGTCTTCCACTATGGGAAAGAGACTTCAGTTTTCCCAGTGAGAGGGTGGGAACCATCTCCAGCCTCCCAGTAAACAAACCAATCAGTAGTTGAAGAGGCCTGGGGAGATGCTGCTCATTCTTCTTCAAGCAGCTTGTTCTTCAAAGGGACTTGAAAAAACCTTTCCAAAGCTTCACTCTGGAGGGTGGTTTCTGTCAGGAGAAGGCAGTGGGCTCTGCAGGAGAGGTTGCCTGGCCGTACTACATGACTGCTGCCCTCAGAGCTTCCTTCAGGTCTAGCACCACCCAACCCATCAGCAGCCAGAACATCGTTTGAGAGGTCGGACCTGCAGCAGGAGAAGCCCAGGCTAATACAGCTCCTGAGGTGGTTGCCTTCACCTGTTCAAGTGACAGCTGAGACACTTGCTCAGCAGCACCTGCACTCCAACACTTTACAGCCTGCTATTTTAAAGTAAACATGCAAAATTTTACATCTGGAAGAGTCAGGCTAGAAACGGCAGCTTTATGCAGGATGTGCTCAGCTGCCTGTCCACCAAGAGGAGAATGAGCTGTTGGAAACCCAGGCCTTCCCACAGAGAGGGGCATTGGCATCGAACTAATGTAATGTGAGCCACAGAGACACATCCTACGCCCTCATCTCCAGATACATGCAGAATCCTGGAAAAAACAACATCGACATGAGTGCCAGGATTATCACTGCTGTTCAGGCAAATCCAGCTAGGTCGCATAATGAACATGTTAATACAGAAAGAGAGGTAGCCTACACAAAATGGATAGGTTAATAAAGTCCTTCTTATTACCTTTCTCTCCCTGAGTTTGTCTTTGATGTGCCATGGGAAGCCTGAAGAGAGAGTGATTGCCACTAGGGATTTTGAGAAAAAGTAGCCTCCGGCTTAATACAAAGCCTAAAGATTAGGGTAGAAGTATGTAGACAAGGAGAATCTGCTAGCTAAACATTATCACATGTTCATTTTCATTTAAAATATGCAATTTCTTTCTTATTAATTCCATTTCCTTCAAGAACATGCATAAGTTACCAGATGCAGACATTGATGCACTAATATTAAGGGAAGAATAAGCACAGAAACCTTTTATCAAGGAGATTTCTATTTGAAGGAACACAAAGATACTTCAGAATATAATAAAATCATTAGTACACACAATATTATGGAGTTTGATGAATGGTAAATTTTAAGTATTCCTCCAGAGATACAATTTGTCAGCTCAAAACCATCATTAGTCTGAATCATTCAGTTCTTATAAGACTTAAGGGCTCTTTGCTCCTTGCTTAAACATGCATTTACCTTCAGGTATTCACTTAAGGTTACTTCATTTGAAAAGAGTTACGTATAAGGCACTGTGAATAGCTAAGCATAAACAGAATGTTTGGCTAAACAGGAGTGGTTTAGGCATTCAATACTCTGCTGTTTCAGGACTCTGTTTAGCATCTGCTGCTGTGCTGGTGGGGCTTGGTTGTATGGGAAATCCAAGTCTATCAGTTCTACCAACACACTGCAGCCACATGACAGAAGGAAATTACCTTAGCACAGACTCCCTCTGCAGAGTCACCTCTGTTGACAAATCTTTTGAATACTTACTTTAAACCCTCAGATTTAATTCAGGAATGTCCTGTCCTCCTCCAGCTAGCATGAAGTTTGTATAAAAGGATAAAGCATTAACCTTCTGAAGAGCCTTTGGCTAATCCAACAAAAATGTGATTGTGCATCCATGCCTAAATTAATACAAATCTATGACACTTTGCTGATATGAATAATTAAATATCAGTGTTTGTTGAAACACAGCCCAAATGTATTTCCTCTGCAAAGTAGCTACTTCATTCTGTTGACAATAAATAAATATTGGCCCTCTGCACCCTTTGAGCTTATTTCTTATACTAAAAAATTTCAGTTTAATTTTCCATTTCCCTATTGTTTATTGAGAAGCAGAAACATATATTTACATGCAAAATTAAAGGACAGAGCATTAGTCTGGTGAGAAACATTCCTTTTGTTAAATATATTAGTTGCCTAGTGGAAAGCCTCTGATAATTTTTTTTCATCTCCCTGTGTCTCAGTTTCCACATATTTACCAAAGAGAATTTGCCTGCCCCATTTTGAGAGCTTTTATAGATGGTTTATTATTTAATCTGAGTTAATATCTTATCCGGGGCCAGTAAGTAAAAAATAATGGCAATTTTTAACCAAGTTATGTATCTATAAGAGCTAACGGAGAGCTTTTCTATCAAAAGACCAAGAATTGTTTTATAATGCTTCTAGTTTGTATTAGAACAGGAGTTATATCTTTTTTTTAACCCACTTATCTTTGGATTGTGTTCCTAACAAACATTAAAATATGGTTTTTTTCTGAAATAAAGAATAACCTGACTGATTGTGCTCACTATTCTTGCAATCACAACAAAAAGTAAGTAATTTTAAAGGCTGCAACAATTTGGACTATTAAATATTCATATGTAATTTAAGTCTACCAGAAAAAATCCCAAGCTAATCCAGAAACCAGCATCAAATATGCCCCAAATGTTAAAAACTGTGCATTGATATGTTATTACTTATGTTCTATACCCTCATTAGCCACAATCATTCAATGATATTTTCTATAAGCCTATAGAAAAGTCATAGCTCACAATGGCTCAGGTCAGATAGTTTACCATAGAATAAGTTTAAATTAGAAAGCAGACTCTGGAAACTCTGCTTAGACTAACTCCTAAATACTTCTGACCATGAGAATTTACCCATGCAGTGCTAAAGTGCACAAAACTCAAAACAGAGAGGAAGGACAGCCTACTATGAAAACATGAACTAATTTCTCATCCTTGTAAGGACTTCCATAGTTGCTGCAAAGCAGATTGTGTTATTACACAGAATAGTACCCTGCATTCTTGCAGTGTTTATCATCCAGGAATTTCATGGATTACTAGAAAACTAGTTATGCATAATTTATATATTTCACACATGAATAAACTAAGGTACAGAGAGATGACTAATTCTGAAAGATCACAAATTCATGAAATTTTCCATGCTGAGGGTTAGACAAGTCTTGCTGAAAGACAGCACAAGTGTCAAGATTGAAGATCTGTTCCTGGCTCGTATACTCATGCTTTGTCAACACTTCCAGTCTATTACTCAGTGTCCAGTGTAATCCAAAAAAATCCTACCACAGCTAAAGACAGCAATTTAAGTCCAAGAAACCTCCTGAACCTTTCTTTTAAATAATGTTAGATTGATTTTACTCAAAGGAAAAACAAACAAACAAAAAAAACCCAACCAAACCCAATGCTCAGCTCTTGCAATCTGTACATGACCAGCATTGGCAAAGTAGCAAATATATATATATATATATATATATATAAAAATAAACAAGACAAGAAGTAATGGAGATCACATTAAGCAACATGAGAAATAAGACATAAAGTGGTAAACCTTACTTAATGGGATGTATTACACAAGCACCAAATAGCAGAACAATTTCAAATGGAGCTTCTAATTTTGAGAGGTCAATATCTGTCCTATGTGCACAGTAACAAAAATATCAGTCTTATAAGTTAATTCAAAGTAATTGTGTGATTGTAATTTTTTTCTTTCCTTATTCACATAATTTTTTTTCAGTAGAAAAAATTATAAACTGTGTAACTTAGCCAAGAAGAGACAGAGACTAACAAGTAATTTAGGTCACTAAACTGCTTAAAACTCCTTCATCTGTTGCTTTTCTATCTGATTTATTCTCAGTTGCTTCAATGAAAATAGTGTAAAAAGTCATGCCAGTATTAATAAATCTATATTAATTAGAGCTGATGCGGTGTTGAGGTTTTACAACTCATTTAAAGCAGTATATATTTCTGGAACCATGTCAACTTCTTCTTTTCTTTCATTTAATGGGAGTCCTCCGAAATTATTTTAAATTAAACAACGAATCAGCCAAGAATGTGCCTCAAAGTCCAATGCAGCAGGCCTTGTGGAAGGAAAATAGGGAAAAGAAAAATGTAATTAATATGTTCTACAGTAAAAAAATCCACTTCTGATCATTTTGATAGTAATGATAATTTCTAGTAACTTGGTTTCTGATGATGTATGAGAAGCAATGAATTTTCTCACATTTTGATGACTATTCCTAAAACTGCCCTTACTGGTTTTATGTCTTAATAATATTGCACTTATTTTCACATAGTTAAGTGTGTTCATGTAGCTACACTAATTTAAGAATAAAAGCAAAGCAAAGTTTGTAGGAAGATGACACTGAACCTGAAAGCATGATAATTTTTTCTCCCAAATTTATCAGCTGTTGTAAACATAAAGCAACACTGAGACTATTACAATAGCCTTTTCCAGCTATCTAAGGCAAACTGCAAAATGTTTCAGTGACTCTTCTACTTCTTTTACACTTTGCCCACTTGTGTTGTTGTCTGATTCAAGCTTGAATTAATGCAGATTGCCTGAGGGCTTGTACACTATGCAGTTTGCATGCATTTCTAAATCCCTTGTGAACTTCATAAGTTTATGCCACAGCTACAATGACAATTGCTTATTTGAAAGCAAAACATTTCTCCTCAGTCTGTGTTTTCCTCCTTTCTTCCTTTTGGGGTGTTTGGAACACCTAAGTGTCAGGAAAGATGAATGAAAAAAGGCAAGTTATGCAGCATGGCCTCTTGTCCCTCCCGGAAAGATTCCTTCAGACGTGGTAGAAGGCAGGCTGTTCTAGATGGTGCCCAGCTCAACCTGTTACCTTGGCGTCTAAGCCCTAATGGAACGGTTTGACCAACTAGTGAGCAGGCACAATGCCATCCAAGCATATGGACACGTGTACACGCAGCCAAGTGACCATGTAGGAGAATCAAGTATGTTTGCTGAGGGCAGGAGTCCCAGTCTGAAACATCCAAACAGCTGTCTATCCTGAAGTTTACATGCCGGTGGTTAAGGGGATGTGACACAGCTAA
Organism: Edolisoma coerulescens; assembly: GCA_013397115.1. NCBI lineage: Eukaryota > Metazoa > Chordata > Aves > Passeriformes > Campephagidae > Edolisoma > Edolisoma coerulescens. Next base: position 708,518 of record VWZW01001651.1, read on the forward strand.
TCCAGATTTTGGCTAGATTAATTTTAAAATACAAAAATCAGCTTTCTTGGCACAAAAGGCATTTTGGGTCCTAGCTATATACCAGCATCTTCAAAACACTATTCCAAATTAATGCCCACCTGACATTTTAGAATTAAACTATGTTGTGAAATATCCAATGCACTTTCTGTGTGTTTTACTTGCTGACTGAAGAAGGATTGAAGAAATACAGAACATTCTTTTGTGTAAGTTATTTGTTTTGCATCCCCAAATGTTCATCCAGAAAATAATTTTAATACTGTGACTCCATATAACAAGGGGGAGTAATTTCTTATCAGGGCTACAGTAGCACAAAAATCCCACTCATAGCCCTATTTTTCTAGCAGGCTCTGAAGCATTAACTTTCTCAATTGGAAAAACAACTCTTTCTACAAATTAGAAAACAAAAAATCATTCAAAAATATTTATCAATAAAATGATTTAACATAAATGCTACTGAAATGCACACTTCTACTGAATTGACATTATGAAATTCAGTATGTTGGAAATTTCTCATATTTTAATATTGCTGTTCAATATTGTTCAATTATAGATGTACAAAGAGATTACTTTTATTGTTTAGAGCAAAGAGCAGCATCATCAAAAGTACAATATGCTTGTTGACGATAGCAAACAGTAAGGTGTTCAAAAGTGATTAAATAATTCAGTAGCCTGAATGTAACTTTCCAAAGTAAGGGGGCTATTAATTCCAGATTCACAAAAAGTACCTCCTCTCACTGGAATCAGTAGATTATATATGTAATCTAAATAAAACATTTGAAGCTGAAGCATCACTGAAAGTAAGATAAACAGGGTAATACATTGTAAACTGATTTTTTTAGATATTTTGTTCTAAACTTCAGACAAGTCTTGTGCCAAGGGGGAAAGAATATACAATCTTCATTACCGAAAAAAAATGAGTTTACATGCAGCCTCTTTCAATACTCTGATTACTTGAAATTGAAGGAGTTACAAGTACTGAAAGCAGCTTTCATGTTCTACTAGGAAACCGAGCCATAAAAACACAAACCAATAGATCCAAGATTTCTTGTTACGAATTCTTAGGGATTTAAGGCCTGAAAATTATCAGTATGCTTTAGAGAAATATTTTAGAAGCCTGGTTAAAAACAAGATCTCAATGTGATTATTACGCAGTACAAACAACAACAACAAAAAAAAACCCATAAAAAACCCCCAAAACAAAACAAAAAAAGAAACCCCAAAGAAACAAAAGCAAAATAAAAAAAACCAACATCAGACCCACATACTTTTCAACACAGAGCCAGCAATCTTTAACACCACATCATTTTGAAGAACTGGTAGTATTCTAGTTTCTTACTGTGGTCTATTAGATCACTTACATGTAAACGGGATTTTTGTTTTTTCACCATGTGCCCTTTAAGAATACATATTCAGCAAACCATCTTTCTCTTTCAGCAGCAAATGCAACTAATTTCACTTCATGAAGTGAGCAAAATCTCTTTTTGTTGTTTTCTAGACGCACAATTGAAGTAACAAAACCAAACACAACCAAAGTTAAATTTTCTTCAAATTTTAGACACAAAAAGTCACAGTAAACACCCAATTCCGGATATGTTTCTTCTAAATCAAAACTTAGCCTCCTATGTTGAAATTGCCAGACATGAAATCTGAAGTTTGGATTACGAACCAAAATTCCCCAACACTGGATTGTGTAGCATCCAACTGTTCTGATCCCTGTTTAAGGGTTTAAACAGAGTGATATAGAGCAGAAAGAAACCCTGTGCAATTCAGATTGATAGCATTTATAGAAAATTAAACTGCCTGTGATTCTTGGAAGAACTGTGATCATATTTTAGTGTAGGCTAAAACTGTAAATTTCAGATTATGTTCAAAATTTGACATCAAAGATGGTTCAGATATATGACTACAGTAAAGTTTCATCCCTTCTAAATGTGCCTCCATTGCAAGGGTAAGTAAAAAAATCATCAGAATTTATGCACAAAGCTATACGAATAATTTTCTTGCTTCAGTCTCCAATTGCTGCAACCCCTTATCACAGAAAAATAAAAAGCTATCCTACTTCAGATGAAAAAAAAATTTTCACTTCTCTCTTGGGAGAATCTGAACTCAAGCTGTGAACTATTCTGAGTTCAGGCAGTATCTACTTTTCCTGTTGACACTACTGGATTATGTATAAATAACTGAACACAGGGAGCAAGGATTCCCATATCCTGAGAAGTTGCCTTCACTCTCAAGATTAAAAAAAGTATTCTTATTCTTGCTCAGTGTCTCAATGACTCTGAACGTGTTTCTTACAAAACAGAATATCTCCAAAACAAAGCTTCTAAGAGGAAGTCTCTTTGAGCTTATATGCAGGCCACTTACCCGAGAGGAGCAGACACTTGCATGCAAATTAATTTGGCTACCTGATGCAAAATTGCTTATTTGCAAAATATTTTGGGGGTACTAAAACAGACTGTTTCAGTGGACTTATAAAAATATTCTTACAAAGATCTTTTCAGCTCTTTTTTATCCATATTGCTTATTACATACATAGTTCTGCAAGAAAAGTGAGGATAAAATAGCAATTGGTGTTACAAATTCCATTATAAACTCCTGTAACCACACAGTGGACGATTTCTCCAGACACCGAATATCAGCAGCAATTACATCGCAGAACTGAAGAGCAGGAAGATTTTTTTAATTGCTCTTTATTTAGCAAGACTATCGTGTTCTCTCATTAACTGATATAAAAATGAAAGTAAGTACAGAACAGCGAATCCTAAACAGATACATTTAATAATTTCACCAAAGAAACACTTATTAGACTGTTCACAAAATCACATAAACACATGGATTTAAATCTGTTCAGAACTTCTGCAATCCTCTTTGTCTTGCATACACCTTCACCAATTATTCTTACAAAATAAATAATGTATATATGGACTCCTTCCATGTTTTATACCACACTTCATAGGGTAAGAGGCAGTCATAAGTGTATGAAGCTCAAACTGTGAAGCTGGCTTCCCTGGGGAGCCTCCAGCCTCATACAAGGGAGACATAAACAAGCATGGTGAAAACAGGGTATAGGGAGATTTTCTGTCTTTTTCAGTTCGGACTGGGAAAATATGAAACTATCTCTCCAAGTACTAAATTATAAGAATTAGAGATAAAGTCTTTGTGTTTTTCTGAGTCACAATTCAAAATTAATCAGAAAACAAAATAATTTAACAGGCTCCATCCAGATGTTTGTGAAATCCTATAATGAGAGTAAAGAGAAGAGGTTCTGAGGTAAATTTTAGAAAGATACAAAGACAACACAAAGTGAACTGCTTTCTACTAAACTCTGAAAAGCCTGCAGGAAGTGACAAAGATAAGACAGGATAAGTAATGGAAAAACCAAGCACGATTCTGGAGTGAGGAGCATAGCTGCAACATAAAAAGTCTTATGTACTGTTGCTTTTGAGTGGGTGAGAGATTTTAGATTGAAATTAGAGGACAGAATGCCACTAAAGAGGAAAAAATAGACCAGTTTCTGGAAAAAAAAAGACTAAGCACAGGAATGATGTTCAGACTTTCTGATGTTTTGACAGTGGACACTTAAAAATTTAATAAACCTTAGAAGAAAAGCAGAAAATTGAAGCTATTGTGGAATACAGCTGGCAGTTCCTTAGGAGGCTTTTCTGCAGGCAGAGAAATAATTCTGCATCAGTTTTCAATGCTATGCAAGTCACTTCAGTTTTTGCCTAGAAAGTTCTTTATAGTATGTACTTTGACTACTTCTTGGAGCACACTTCTCTCAAACTCTTTCCTTGTAGTAAGAGGAGTGCACAAAACACTCAGCTGGCAGCTAGCGGAAGAAAGAGAATCCAGAAGGAGATAGCCATTCCCCAAATGGATTCAGCATGGATCAACACAGTCTAATTTGCTGACCTTTTGGCTGCCCTCTACAACTTATTTATCCACTGAGCTTTCCCCTGAGATAAGAGGCAATTTTGATCTTTAGGGCTTCAATGAAAGAAAATTCCTCATCAACACATATATTGCTTTTTTCAGCTCTGCCTTTATTCAGTATAATTATCCTAAGGATAATAGCTATATAGTATAAATTGAACACCAGTATGTAATAGGGAGAGAAACTCCAGAAGCAGACTTGGAAAGGCCTTAAAATCCTCTAGGACAAATGAGTACACAGGCAGCATAGTAATCCGGTTGTTCTGGGAATACACTTAAAAGTATTACAAAGATTACACCATGTTCCTGGAACATGGTGTCTGTTACAGTAGGGTTCCCCCTGTTTCTCTCTCCTTTAAAAGAGAAAAAAAAAAGATGGTAGTGATAGACACTTTACTATTTGTGTTTTAATTTGCTAACAGGAACATGCTAACTTTTCCAAACTACAGACAAGCAAATTAGTTTTATCCAGTATACCTGCTTTTCCTTCTCTGCTATATGTGTAAATCTGCAAGAGTTCCACATGCCATGAGGGACCTTGAAAATTTATATCCTTTTACACTAATTTCTAAATTCACAACTTGATAACATTTAATCAAGTGATTTTTGAATAGTACTATTTTGTATTTAAAATTTATTTTCAGTTTGGATAATGATCTATGTAAAAACGCAATACCCTAATATAAAAAAGTTAATAAAAGGTTTTGCAAACTTATATATAGAAAATTATGTTTCTAAAACTCTGAAGGAATTAAATGTCACAAGACTTGCAAAGAGACAATATTCATTGTTGTGTACTAGAAATACAAATCCTGAGGTGTAACCCAACTGAATCACACAAAGAATTTGTCCGAAGACAGATAGCAAAATCTTCCGGTATCATGTGTCAAACCAAATCACCAGATGATTTTTCTTTCCCCTCCAGAAAGGCATTGTATTTAGTAATGGGAAAATTAATTTTAAAAAATTATAGATCCAGAATTTTTGGACTGCATAAACTACTACTCTATGAAGCCTTGAGTTGTTGGAAGTAGTTTCCCACAAATACTTTGGGATCTGCAGGTGCCTGAAGAAACAAAATACAAAACCTCACACCTTACAGCCTAGTCATTTTTATTTCCTTCTTTCCTTCCTTCCTTGCATCAAGGTGGAAGGCCATGGTAAAAGAAGAAGAGCCATCAGTTAAAGGTTGTTTTGGTAAGACATCTATTTTCTACATACATTCCTCATCCAGGTCCGTAATTTCTTATCCTGACTTTGCGTTCGATTAAACAGAAATTAATTTCTTCCTTCCATCTTAACAGCATGTACAATACCATGCTGTAACTCCTGCTCCCCATAATTTCCTTATTTAGTTCATTCCTGTGACTGTTCTCTGCCAAGCCTGCCTCTCCTCTACAGAGTGTGCTGTGCATAGCGTGAGTTTGCCACTGGGGCCGGAAGTGTTGGCTATTTCTCTCTGAGCAGTGGGCTGCACTGCATCATGCTCCCAATCCAGTGGTAACTCGTGCTTTTTTGTATCTCCTCCATATCTCCTCCAGTGCCTGACTTTTATGCTGTCCTTTTATGCTGGATAACATCCAAAATTTTAGTTGGGTTTACCTCTCACTGAATTCCTTCTCTAGAACAGAATTCTCTTAAGATTATTAATTGCATTCACACACTACAGAAGAAATACTGCATATAATTCTGGTGCTCCCGACATGAGAAGGACACGGAATGGTTGGAGCAAGCCCAGGGCAGGGCCATGAAGTTGATAACAGGACTGACGCACCACCCCTACGGAGACAGGCTGAGAAAGTTGGGGCTGGTCAGCCTGCAGAAGAGAAGGTTGCATGGAGACCTCACAGCAACCTTCCAGTATCTGTAGAGGGCTTACAGGGAAGCTAGAGAGGCACTCTTCATCAGGAACTGTAGTGATAGGACAAGGAGTAATGGGTAAAAATTGAAGAAGAGGAGATTTAGGTCAGAAATTAGGAAGAAATTTTTTACTGTGAGGGTGCTGAGACACTGGAACAGGTTATCCAGGGAGGTTGTGGATGCCCCAACCCTGGCAGTATTCAGGGCCAGGGTGGATAAGACCTTCAGAAACCTGGTCTAGTGGGAGGTGTCCCTGCCCATGGCAGCAGGGTTTGGGATTAGATGATCTTTAAGTTTCATTCCAACACCTTAACATTCTATGATTCTATGAAATGTCCTGCACAAATATTTAGCAGTAAGCTTCAGCATGGATCTTTCTGCTCAGTTACTCCACATCACTTTATCTTTGCTCACCTCTCCTTTTATTTGCCCTCTTTCGCTTTTCATCACTTATATAATACTACAACCACTATAACACTGTAGTATAATATCAAAATGTAAATATTACTTGATGCTAGTATAGGCCTGTTGACTGGTATCATTCTGTTCTGCATCCCACTCTAAGATCACAGCAATGAGATGAAAAGATATATTCTAGCCCACAAGTTATTAAACCTATACTGTCTTAGACCATTTACCAGGTAGGAAATGGATCAGACTTATGTGCTTCATCTAGTCACTGTGGCATCTTATGAATCCATAAATATTCTCCTGATGGGAAAGATCCATCAGCTCTTGGGATCTCCACCTGCTCTTCCATAAGTCACTTGAAGTTTAGAGGTCTAAATCTTGGAGAAAGAATATGAGCTGCACATCTGCATGGAGAAGTTAACGTTTTGACATGCAGCAAATGTGCCAGCTTTGAAGCATCTGATTTTGTTTTTAATCCCTAAAAATAGCAAAGACTCTAGGCTTTGGTGGCTAATTCTTGTATGGGTTTCGGTTACTATAGTATTAGGACATCAAATCATTAGGAAGCAGTCACAAGGATTATCTAAACATAAGAAGTTTGAGAGAAGAACAAAAGTTTGCTGATAAATTGTCATTTCAGATGGCGGCACTAGGTACACTGGAGAAATTTAGGGATGGTGAAGTTATCAATTGCAAGTTCAACTATAAAAAAGAACCTCATAATTAACAATATTCATCTATGACTGAAAATTTTGTTTCTACTGTCACTCAATTACTGATAACCATGGAAATCAGAATGTCTAATATTTCATTAAGTTTTTTATCTGTATGAAAAATTATAACATAACTCAATTTTTACATGGCATGAAGAAATTAAAAAAAAACCCCACAGATAAATCAGAAGAGTCTCACACTAATAAAACAGGGTAGCTTTGACACTATTGCCTATTCAGACCATGAGATGATACTATTTAGGGTATATAATACTGAAAGGGCAATCTGATAATCACACTAGAAGCAATTTCAAACCATACTAGTGCTGAAAAGTCAATTTAACTTTCCAGCTTTATAAGACTTTGTTATTGCTATTGTTAATTATTTCTCATTTAATGGGAAATTGGCAACAAGGTCCCCAACTGTCATTTTAAATCTGCAATAATATCATGTGAAGCTTTTCGTCCTTATTCCCAAGTCCTGGATTATCAGAGCTAAATGGCAGCTCCGGCATTACAAAAGCTCAGGGGCAGGTACTGTTACACAAATTGCCAATTCAATTAACAGTGTGTAAATGCTCCACTGGCAGGCTGAGGGAAGGACAGCCATTTTGGCAAGTGTCATTCCTAATTTATCAAACTGTCAAACCTTCCACTCAGGTGCCTGCGGTCACTGTCTGCCTCTTAATGCTAAGTTGTAAAGCTGCAGGAACCATTCTTGTAGCTTGACAAGGCACAATACTCAAAACTGATTTTAAAATCAAATGTACAGTTGTCTTAATTATTCTCAGTATAAATGATGTTTTAATTACAAAATCAGAGTGGGAATATTCAATCAAGATCTGAGATTACATTTATATACAAGGAGGCTGGCAGATCAAAGCCCAATGCCTAGCCTGTTTTCAGAGATAGCTATTCAGTTTTTCTTAGTACACTTGGTGATTGCCTCCCTCCCTCAGCTACTGTCCTTTAAGGTCTTTAATCTGATGCTGCTCTTGGTTCTTACCAAACTGCTGTGTCTATATTAATGCTTTTCAGGGGGAAACACCAAAACATCGGTTTTATTTTCACAGGCCTTTTTCTACTTCCTACCGCAGACATGACCAGTCACTTAATTTAAGAATTTTTAAAAATTCTTTTTAAAAAGAGAAAAAAAAAAAAAAACAAACAGGGTAGGAGGGTCTTCTTTAAAAGATAAGGGCTAAATAACCTCACACTTGAAGGCCTTCCCACATTTTTTTTCCTTGAATTTTTTCCCTGTGTCAATAGAAACAGCATACAGAAACGATTGCATATGCAGATCAGACCCCTGCAGTGAATACATGCACTGTGCAGTTCACTGGTGCCTGCAGGATAACGCTTGAACAGTACCCCCCTTATGTACTTGGGGGGGGATATTACATCAGAGCATCTGTAAATGTTTGCTTTTGGGTTGAATACTTGCCGAGGGAGAGCTGTGGAATGTTTCACTTAAATCAAGTTTAAATAGATATGACTATTTTAAAGAAAAAGAAAATGGAAGTAGAAAAAAAATGCAGAAAATTGTCCTTTCAGTGTACTGTTAGTAAAAATGTACGTAAAAATGAACAAAATTCATGGCACAGTAACAGCAAAAAAGGCTCATACTGGATTAGATGAATGAATGTGTTCTGTAATCCATCTGTGGACATCATGGGCCAACAGGAGATGCTCCAGCGAAATAGAAGAAATCCAAGATAAGTAATTATGAGGTAGATAATATCAGCTATAGTATTCTGTTTACAATAATTAAGTTTAGTGAAAACCTGTATTTATGTACATCTTCCAAAGTGATGAATTTTTTTTTGCATGGTAGCTAATTTGATATATAGGTATTATTATCACATCATTAGGAATCTGAATACTTTTTCTTGTTATATGACAGCTGTAGCCTTTGACTCAGTTCTATGATGTCACTGCAAGTTCCTAACCATGCATTCTGTGAAAGAATGCATCCAGACAGTAACAGAACTCAATCATGCAATAACATTTTAGAATGCTGCTTAATTCTTTTCAGAATTAAAACATAATTCTTACAATGCCTTCAACAGACATGGTAAAAACAACTGTGTTTAGTATTCGCATTATGTTTTCATCCATATGATCATAACTGTGAATGAAGGAAGTGCTCTGGAGCACAGGACGACCAGGAATGAAACACTGCTGTGTTGAAATAAGAAGAAGGAATTTCATGCTTTGGTAGAAAACAACTATTTGAACTGAACTTGACTTCTAAAGCTTTTAAGGATTAGCCCTAAATCAAGCCAAAACTGTTTACAAAGCTCTGCTAAATATTTAAGACTACGGACTTCATCCGATGCCCCATAAAATAATTGGGACCATCCTAAATCCTTTACTTGCCCTGTTGCAGTCATATCTATATGAAAAGATGGATCTCTAACTGGTTCCAACATATGAAGGGAAAACAGCAAGCATTTGAGAGTGATGAGGTAGATTATTTCTGTCACTTAAATCACTTTGCATAATTTCACAAGAGCACACAATTATACCAAATTTTTAGAGGAAATGAGGAGACTAAAAATAGAGAACACGATTCCAACAAAGTTTCAAAAACAAATACATGATTTGAAAATCCTGACAGGCATTAACTTTTGACACTTTCATATGTGAAACATATCTGCACAGAACTGACTTTTCTCCATAGCAAGTTGTCTCTAGCTAATACAATTATTGCTACAGTACTCAATTTTCTTCTAGTGGTCTTTTGTAAATCTAACTCATTTGGAATAAAATCATACAGACTGAAAGCACGCACATACTACTTTTGAACTTGAAAATGTGAGAAAGAAGAGGCAGGACAAAAAAAAAAATCTTAAATCAGCAAAATAAAACAGATGCTCCTAGGGCTACACATCAGAAACTTTATCATCTCTATAGATTTCAGATTCTGTATAGGAGTTCAGGAAACTACATGTGAGAGTTGAGGGTGAAAGGATGCACACTGCGCAAGAAGCATCAGTGTGACCTAAGGAAATACTAAAGAAAATATAACATTACTAGATCAGTTTCAGAATCAAATCTCTGATAGCCATTTCAGTTTTCTAGAACTGATAGTTGTTGAATGCAGAATAGTTGCTTAATAAAAGAGAAAAAAAGTTTAATTATTAAAAAAAAAAAAAAAAAAAAANAACATTTTTAGTGTCCTCTGTAAATCCTAACCCTGTAGGACAGAGCAGCCTATGAAGTTAAGTAATTCCAAGCAGTTCATTAAAATAAAACTGGATGAAAAACTGTTAATAAATAGTTTTGTATCTATGAGATTATTCCAACTGAATTTTGCTTTCAGAACATCAATTTAGGCAGTGCTGTGATTCAATAAACCTGTGTCCTGTAGCTTGAACTGCGCAAGAATTTGAATATCAACCTGTATCATAATCAGGATTCAAATGATAGATTGTTTCTGGGTCTGAGTTTCTCCAGTCAAGAATATTTTGCAGAAGAGGAGAATGAGTCCTTTGACTTTGAGAGATAAATCCGATAGAGATAATAATTCATATGTATTTAATCTGATCTCCATGCATTATAAGACTTTACTACTGCATCAAGAACAGCCTTTGTAAGAAAGCAATTCGCTGTACTGAAAAGCATCTCAGCCACTGGGGAATGATTATCGACCTCCACATACAGAAATGCTAGTTAAGGGTGTGGAAACCGTAGGCATTGAGACTCCAAACATCACTTTGGAGACAGAAGTTTCACACCAATTGTTATCCAAGGACCACATTGCTTATATCAGCAAATAGTGCCAAATAATCTCAATCCAGACAGCATATGGTATCACAGTTCTGTGCTGATGTGTATGTTCTATACTCATCAGTTCTATACTTTATTTACAGCTTTGAGAGAAGTCTAAGGCCAGCTGAGGAGCTCACTGTACACTCATGTCCAGTGTAGACATACTCTTTGTCTCTTTCCCTGGAGTCTGCATAGGTGCACAAAGGAAAAGCAGCTGAAACATACATGATGGGTGGTCTCTGGAGTAACCTATGGAAGTTCAAACCAAATAACTATTCAAGCAATAAAACTTTGGCCTGGTAGTAGCTTCAGAGTGGTAGCTGCCACAACGTACGCTAAGGTAAGAGTTTCTCACAACCCCTGTGTGAGAGCAATAAATTTAACTAGGTATTTCCTTAAAGCACATTTTCCTTAAAGACTGCTGGTCCTCCTAGTAGACCCTTATGAAGTACCATGCCTAAATTAACATGAATACCTGCCTAACAGTGTCTAAGAAACAGAACTTGATGTGTGCAGGTTCTCTGAACATATGCCTTGCGTTTGGGTCAACTTTGGGACTGATGTGGTAAAACAGAATATCCATCTTGGTATCCTGGATCCTGTCCTTAGGCACAAGATGATTCCAACAAAAGATGATTCATATATAAAATTTCCAGAGCAGGAAATGGTGAGTAATCCTGCAGACATAACACTCCATGTTAGCCTAGATTCTAAGAGTTAGAAATTGTTTTAGGCTTTAAATCACCTACATTAAAATTCTGCCCTGCAGTTTTAGAAATAATTAGTGATACTTACGTATTGTTTCTTAGTAATAGGCTTTCAGCATGGGAAACTTATCATACATTTTGTGGGAGAAGTGCAAAAAAAAAAAATCTGTGTCTGTGTTTCTTAGCATGCTTCTTGAATGTTTGAACTAAATGAAAATCTTACTGAATGTGTTTCTCAATTTTTCCTGTGGAGGAATCATTCGGAGGGCTAAGCACACAATATGGTTGGAAAAATTACAGGGAAAACAAAGGCACAATAAGATACAGTGCCCCTCAGCGCTGTCTTCTTTTCCCTTACACAAATACAGCTGTCAGCACTTTAAAACTGATGAAAAAGGAGGACTCACCATCCTGTCCACCTCTGGGCTCTGCTTCTACCCACCTGTGTCAACACCAGCACATGCACAGTGAGCCATGCTGGGGAATTAAGGGGGCAGGACTTCTCTCTCTGAGTTAGCCTTCAGGTGGACTGGTTAGCTGATCTGCTAACCATGCCATCATACTCTCACACTGGCCTGGCAAAGCCAGAAACAGGAACAAAGTGAAGAGTGAGATCACCCACCCTCTCTAACTGCAGGTGGAGTCAGTGGGATTTAGGTCTTTACCAAAGAGATCCCAGTGTTAATGCCCAGGAACTTTCTGGAGACCTCAGAAGTCCTCCCATCAGAAACAAGAAAGGGTTAAATATTCCAGTATTCTTTGGTGGCAAGCAAAAATAGAGGAGCTTCAAATGGTTTTTCTTATGTTTAGGGCCACATTTCAGAAACAAATGAAGAGGCTACTGAACCACATCCAGAAACAATCGCCCTACAAGTTACATGACTTTTCCTAGAATTAGATTCCATATTCCTGCTGTTTAAACTTTAGAACCAAATTCCTTGATTTGACATATTTAGATGAGTGGAAGACTTTTCCAGCTTCACCACTATCTTCTCTGTTATATCTGGTATCCAGTGACAGTTATATGGGGGAGAGCTGTAAAATTCTATCATGATTTCTAAAATACATTGAAGTATTTGATATCTGTATGATGTCTAGAAGATTCTAACTTATTCTCAGGTGGGGTGGGGAAGTTATGAGTTTCGCTCCACTTCTGCAAAGGTGTGTGCTCAGGGTAGTCCGTAGGATTCACTCTTAGTGTCTATGAAATTGTCCTCTAATTATTTCCTCTCATGCATTTGAAAACCAGGAGTTTGACCAAGGACTAGGATCAGCCTGGTCCCAGACTTAGTATTCTTGTTCAAATGTATGCTGATTTTCACATGGAGCTAATTAACGGTGCTTAATTCATTGACAAAACAAGAACAACAATGATAAACTATTTTGGTAAAATAATTTGTGTCACTACCGTAAAGGTATCTAACAGTTCTAACCACCTTTTGGCTTTGACAAGAAGCAAAATGAATAACCATGATGCAAGGGTTCTGCCTCCAATTTAATATAGCAAAGTGGCAGCATTTGCCCATACGGAGCATAAGAGAAGCCAGTACTTAAAACATCATTAACACTTTTTGCTCTTTCTGCACCATCTCTGCTTCTAATCCAAAAGGCATCATTTCTCCATTCCTACATCATGGGAAAAGCCTAAGTGGGCAGAGAAGAGAAATGCACTAAAAAGTGTTGCCAAGTATCAACCTACCTAAAGGTGTAATGTGTTTCTCCTAGTCTTTGCTTTCCTGTAACCCATCTGCAGTTTCTCCCTGTAATCACAGCCCATGATTCTTTGAAGTTGCTCTGAAATGGCACCTCAGTATCTTCAGTGTCTCAAACACAAGTGCATTTATGAAAAAGAAATAACTCTCAAAATGCATTTAAAATGTATCCAGGTAATTTGCAGGAAAGTAAAAATGTCAACCACATGATTAGTTCAAACATCTGATCAAATACACACTTTGCAGTGGAGTAGAGGCTAAGGCAAAGAGCATGGTCAGCCTGAAAGAACTGGCTTAGTGCAAACCAGATAAAGTTTTGGCTCACAAGACACAAATTTCAAGCAGTGTCATTTGCCTGTCTGTGGATCTCACTGAATCATTCTTTTCACTGGCTTCAGTATCAATTTTCTTAGAGCTGTGGTTCTTTACTGTTGTGCATCCAATTCAAATTCATCCTGAAATTGTGATCTATGCCCTACCTAAAATATCGCCTCGAGTGCCTCAGTCACATCGCAGAAAGATGGTTCCCTCCTCTCCCTTTTCACACTGCTGGGAGTGTGGGTGCTGCAAGCCCTTGATAGTCAACTAGCTTGGCTGGCCAGCACAGAGGAAGCAGGCTAATCTTTGTACCTCCTGCCCAATTCTTGCTTCTGTAAGCAACATCTCTAAACTAGTCCTTTACTTATAAAAAAAAATCTTTGAACTACATTTAGCTATGGCAAGGAAAGGAAAGGTTATTTCTTCATACTGGCCTGAATATACCAATGCTAGTCACAACCTAGACACGAAAGAACAAATTACAGTAACAGATGTCCATATATCACTAAGGTGACTTCCCTCCCTATTTTTATTTTTTATCAAAAATGGTGAGTCTGAAAAGTCAAAACAAAATTAAAAAAACAAAACAAAAACAAAAACAACCAAAAACCCTGCAGCATCTGTCTCAGCAGAGTTCAAGCTGGCTGACAGTTCCTTACACGGAGAAGCTGAGAATGATGCTATAATTAAAATTTCATGAACAAGACAAAAATCTATTTTACTTGGGAGAACTGTTATAAAAGTATATAGAGAAAAACTGAATATGGTAATTTTAGTTTATCCCTGGCTCTGAATTTAATGATTAAACTTAAGAATCCTGAACAAAATAATTGTTAGGAACAGCTCATAACTTAATTAATTATGAGTGTCATCTCTGTTAGACACGGAAGCAGGTATTAACCATTCCAAGTGAATGCGTGGCTATTGGCACAACACCACTCCGGGTTCTCATTTGTTTGGTGACTGAGGATTAATTGTTCCTGTCCTTATCACAAAATTTAAACTTGACCAAATTAATTTTCAGTCTAGAAAGGAATAAGCAGGAAAAAATGAGTAATCATTCTCAAGACAAAAAAAAGTAATGGCACAGTCAGAAGCATCTTACTGGCACCTATTTTACTTTTCATATTTTTTCCGTATAACATGCACTGCTTTCACTGAATTTCAGTCAACTCCATGGGAGACAACACCATCCGTCTTATTTCATCTTTTAACAAGGACTTGATGAGGTGACACAGGACTGATTCTTAAAAACACATTACCTGTTATGTGAGGCATTGTGTGACAGGGAGAACTATCTCTGTGACAGGCACCTGACAGCAGATTTGTTGATTTCATGGTCACTTCATTTAAAGTAACAACAGGGTGAAATATGCCATCTGATAATCTGTTTGAATGTTGACTGTGAAAAGCACTTAACATTTCTGCCAGCTACTACTACTACTACAGAATCTGTTCTTCAATATGTGCAGTTTTACCACCCTCTTTAATAATTATAAGTCAGAAACACTTATCCTAGATTAAAGGAGGGGGAAGGGGGAAAGAAAAAAAAGAACTTTAAAGAGGTCACCTAGGAAGTCTGACAGTGCAGTCTGAAAATAAGAAGATTCAAAATTTAGGGCATGTCACACAGTGAGACTACTGTCTGCAAGACAACAGGCTGTTTGCAGACAACTGCTGCACCTGCACTGCATAGGTGATTTTAGAAGAGATATGTAACCTTAGTTTTTACACAAAAGTCAGTTTTCTTCCATGTGAAAGTTTAATCCAGATACTTAAAACCAAACATCTCCCTGCCTAATTTTCATTCACAGCTAATGATAACATAATGATAAAAAATAACATGACTTTTTTCAGAAAGGGATTACACTGAATTTTGATACTACTACTCAGGATGAAATTTCGGTTATGAAGATGGTATTATACACATGCAAACCCATGTATCAGCATGACAGGAATTAAAAAAATTAAATTATTACAGCTTCACTAATTATTTAGATGCAGAGATGGTAACACAGTAAACCACAGTAACACAAAAACTATTATCCACTGTCTAGTGACTGAATTTTTGAAACCCTTATTTGCTTTCAAACAAGTTTGGGATAGGCACAAATACCTCTAGATTAATCTGGCAGCACTGGAAGTTACATCAAAATCTGTCCTTAAACAGAGACCTTGTCATATAAAAATGCATGGCATGCACAAACTATAAACTCTTAATTCAAGTAGGGCTAAATGAGACAAATTCTAACAAATCAGCACTGTACCCCTATTGTAATTAACATGTACTCACACATTGAACTATCTTGTTGATTTATGCTAACCTCCACGAAACCTGATGAAGAAATACCTTGAATCGATGTGATTTAAGCATTTAAAACCACATTAAATATGAACCAGAAGCAGGCTGGTTAAAATTTACACTTTCTCTGAAAGATTTTTGACACATTCAGTGCTTGTGAAAGCTGAGGGGATGACGGCCCTAGTCAAATACAGTTGAGTGAGCAGACTGCAAGCATCCCACATTCCACCTCCAGTGCAGTTCAACCGTGACGTGGAGGGACCTGCCTTCTCTTTTACTTCCCTCCTCACACTCACTTTTATTTACTGTCTTGTAAATATTTTATTAACTAATTCCTGTTGTTGCTAAGTGGGGGTGGGGGAGGGGATGTTTAGCACTTTTAATATTTTCCTACACAGTTTAGCTTAAATTCACCTATTCTTTCTATTTAAAAATAAAAATTCTGACAAGCTGACAGACAGTCTAAGACTATAGCAAGCATCTTATTCCTACTATATGAAGATATTATCAGAATCATTTTATATTAATATGTTTATCTTTAAATCCTCTTTACTCAGGAAATAACCTGAGGGGTTCAGGTTTCCATCTCCCGGGATCACAGCAGTGGCAGCAGAAGCATGTATTTGAAAACTTCAGCGTGGATTATGAATGTTGCTTTTATAATCAGAACATTCTGCATGTTCTTTTATGGCACTGCCAACTCCAGTGTTTCCTGCTAAACTCCAGCTACATTAGAAGTAACAATCTATAGTTATTTTGTTAAAATAGCTACTGTCAACTTGAAATCCAGTAAATTAAAACCAAAACAAAAACAAACAAAAAAGCACTATCAGGTGCTACACCAACCCTTGAGACCCACTTGCCAATTTCTGTGGTTCTAAAACCATATGTTTTTATTTTAAGAATGGCTTCTCTCCTTCCTGTTTCTGTGCAAAAGCCTCACCGAAACAAATGAAAAACAAGGCATAGTGAGAGCTATCTGGGCAGAAAGAGTTTTCAAAAGTACCTAGGAGAAAAGTAAAGAAACCAGGGAGAATACATCAAAAGGGGAAAATGGCTTATTTCTTAATCTATTTCACTTAGAGTGCTCTCTGGAATTACACAAAACTCTACTGAAAGAACCCCTCAACATTTATGGGAAAAAGTCCTGTTCAGAGGTCTACTGTGCCCCTTTAAACAGACACTGACTTTGAAGCATGGAATAAAGACCCCTGTGGCCCAGGTCTTGGGGTACTTTATGGCTGCTCCGAGTTGCATCATGCGCTGTTCTGGGCATGAAGCCAGCGCCACTGGCCAAGTGAGGTCACTCACATGCACAGGGATCTTCTGGTGGCACCGATCCAGCCTCCGCTGCGCCTGTCACACTGCCCCCCTTCCTCAGCCTCCTTTGAGGAAACCCTGACAGGTCTACCCCAAACTGCCTCAAATCCTCACTTGATGCAACACTGGGCAATTTCAGGAGCCATGGCAGCACCACCGTGCACATACATTTCTAACCCTCAGAACTATGCTTTCACTCAGCTGTTGAGAAAAGTCTAGACTAAATTAACTTGATTGACCAAACTGGAATTTCAGTTCTTGTCAAACTCAGTGGGAAAATATGCAAACTATGTTTACCGCCTTGTTAAGCATAAAGCCATTAAAAGTCATATACCCAGTAGGTTTCACAACAATGACAAGGAAAACTAGCTGCCTTTATGAAATACTGCTAGCTGTCCGCATTACCTTCCCTGGTGTTAAACTCTTAGTATGAAGTCTCCTTCTATCAGGAGGAACAACATTTGGCTTTATATTACCAAGTTGTAGAATTCATCACTTTCATCTCTCTGCCATCTGTAGGATATTGAAAATGAAATGAAAACAGAACAGGATTTTTAACATGAGGGGAACACCTGATGTATGAAGTTATTCAAGCCCCAGGAATGTGTGGTATTGCACATTCTCACTGTCACAGCCTTTGCTGAAAAGGATTTCCCTGACCTTTTCTCTAACCAGCAAACAAATAAGCCCTATCTCTCAGCAGGAGAGAGCACTGCTCCATTAGATCATTAAGCAGTTCTATTCAGACTATCCCAGTCTCCTGTCCTTGGCCCTGAAGAAAGAGCTGGCACCAGTCCAATCAGTCAGATAGAAGGAAGGCAAATGTGCTTTCGTATGGTACAGCTTGAAATGTCACAGCAGGATGAAAGTCGTGGAACAGACAGCAGTGAGGAAAAGATGTGGTGCTACATGAGGGGTAGTGTTCCAACAAGGAAAGGCTGGTGTTTCAGTCTGCCAAACAACGTAATGACTCATCCAGGCAGAAAAATATTACCACCATGGGAATATTTGGAACGTCTCAGTCTGAGAGTAATTAGGGACTAAACTACACCGGCATGCTTCAGTGATGAAATGAGAAAATAAGCAATACCTCTGTCAACTTCTGATTGGCGAGTATTAAATGAATATGGGTTTCTATCAAATCTGACCACAAACTAGTAACTTGCAGCAGATTGTCAGAATGGAGTAATATTTCCACTTCCTCATAAAATACGATGGCACAAAAAAACCCTGGTGAAGTGAAAAATGTTACAGCTGGCAGTAAGAGTTTTAAGGAAAATCATTACCATGATTATATAATTTAATCCTTGTAACAGGCATTTGCACACAGCATTTTCAACCTCTAATTACTCTGTCTGCAATGGAATAAAAAAGGGCAAGAAGAGGATGGGCAAAAGCAGAAAATGCTGACAGTTTCATTTTATTAATAACTACTGTATACAAATCACAAACTGAAAAGTACAAATTTTAATGGATATAGGTAATGGAATTATTGTACTACTTATCGGTTGTAAAAATGTAAATACTTTGGCAAGAAGGACAAATGTTAATTTTTATTCTTTTGTATTTCCAACTTGTGCACAATTTGTATTCATTAAGCAATGCAAAAGGCCTTTTTTTCTTTATAATTGTAAAGTGACATTATAATTAAATTGTATAACCTCAGCAGCATCTGCAATTTAAAGGATCACTTACAAGCTGGCTGGACAAAGTGCACCACATTAAGCCAGAAACTGAGTTACACATCAATAACCCTTCATTCCAGTGGCTGGGTCAGAACCTCAGCAACATGAAGGAAAAAAAAAAAAAAAAAAAGATTATTCAGAGTAAAAAGGTTTAGAGGGTCAGAAGCAAAATCGCTTACAAGATCAAAATTCCCAGGATTCTTTAAGACTGCATACACAGAAACCTCCTCTGACACCTGTTTGACTTCTTTTGGTTGCATGGACACTTGTAGTTCAGCTGAACTAAATGTAGCTCTCAAATTAAAAGGAAGGGCAAACACAAATTACCTCTCTGCACAATATGAACAACCCCCATTAGACTGGCTTAATAAACTCTAATAGATGTATAGCTTAATACAATATTCAGCTATTGACATAAACATAAATATAAATTTCAAAGAAAATAACCTACTTTAGTAAAATTACCTGTGCAATAAAAATTAATGAACTCCAAATGATTCTGCACATCTCCACCAAATTGCATTTTCAGGCTCACATCTTCAGGACATGCTGGGTGGTTTGATGCATTCCCACAATTCATCTTCCTGCTAAGCCAATTTTAATTTAAATGCAATTAAAGGCTCAAAATGAACATTATGTATTAGATAAAGCCTTGAATCTGCAGACTATCATAAATATGATTTTCAGAAAAATTAATTACAAGCCATTAGGGTACAAGTCATCTTATTGCAAATGTTGAGTTAAACTGCAGAATCAGTTTGTTCCTTCCATTAAATGTTAAATACTGATTTTAAGCTTTGCTCCAAGTTAATAGCAGAAGGTCAGCATAAAACAAAAAATGTTTCTGAAATAATCCTCAGAGATACTGGAGACTTATCAATCCACATTAATTGAAAAAAATGTATTCTCTCTAAATGCTTAGTGACAATTAGCTTCTGATCTACTTTTGGTCAACTTAAAATAACAATAAAACTCTTCACATTCTCCTTGTGCTCTGAATACAGCACAGATTTATGCAGAAGTTACAGTTGGTGTACAAGTGCTTTAAATGAAAAATCCATGTATGGTTTTGTCTAACCAGTAATCCCACAAACCACACTGGAGATATCTGCATAAGACACACCATAGACCTCACACATGAAATCAAGAAAGTCAGCTAAGAGCCTCTTTGTGCTGTCATTTGCTCTGAGGTGGAGCCTGAGGATTCAGTACAACCACAGCATTCAAGCACTAGCTGTGGAAAACGGTATGATTTCGGACTTTGAGATACATTGAAATTGCAAAGGCATCTTTTTAGATTCTCCTGAAGAAGACTCACTAATGTTCCTGAAACTCTTAGCAATGATGATGCAGGATTTATGCATTCTTACTTGTTCTACTCAACCAGCAGTCTACACTTACAGAAAAAGTACTACATACCTATATACCTAGAGGTATATAGAACACATAAGTGTTTCAAAAATAGAGGAAAAGGAAATTGTATATGGCATATCATATATTTCAAAAAGCATTTAGCACTGTAGAGACAAAGATACAAGCATATCTCTCAGAATTAAGAGGGCTTTTCCCAAAGTCACAACTTCTGAATCTCTCTGCTAGCTGTGTTCTTTAATACAGTCCTATAGCTACCAAGTTCTTGCCAATAGTAACCACAATAGA
The DNA here is from genome assembly GCA_013397115.1 of Edolisoma coerulescens. Taxonomy (NCBI): domain Eukaryota; kingdom Metazoa; phylum Chordata; class Aves; order Passeriformes; family Campephagidae; genus Edolisoma; species Edolisoma coerulescens. The sequence goes on from VWZW01001651.1 coordinate 728,933, forward strand.
TTCAAAGGAAAACTGTGCTTAATTCCCGTCTCCCAAACTGACATATTTTATACACAATATGTCAAAACTCTGCATTTTTCATTAACTTCTGTTCTATCATTAAACAGAAAAGCAACGACACGGTTGGAGAAATTCAGCCATTAATCTCATAATAATTGCTTATAAATGTTCATGCTACACTGACAAGCTGAATGCGTCTCATGCAGTTGAGGGTGTCAAGGTAACTTTAAAAAATAAATCTTTATTAAATCACAGCTTTCTTTTCTGACATTATTCAATTTAGGCACGAACACTGAAACTCACACCTTCATCATCTGCACACTTGATTCAACTTAATTTTATCTGCTCGAATATCAAATGTTTCGAAATCCACCTCTATATCCAGGCCCTCCTCCAGCTGTTAACTACTCCTGCCCTCCAGGGGACTGCATGTTTTTGCTTCAATCCATTTATTGTCTTTTGCTTGTCTACATCTATCCCCAGACACTAATGTACTCACTTCTGGATATTAGTAGATAACCTCTGTGCAGTGGGAGTTTAATGAAATATCTGGCCATCAAGCTGGATGAATGTTATTTTGGCAATTGAACTTCACAATTTAAGGGCATTCGTATGACATTCTCTAATTTCAAGTAAAGTGGAAAGATGTTACATTCTGCAGGTATTATTAAGATGCTTCGTATGCTTTAACAATTATACTTTGGCAGAGAGCTAAACTTCTATGAAATGAAATTTATTATATGCCTTGACAGTTTCAAAAATCAGAGCAATGATTAGGGCTAATGAACACAGAAGACAACTATTTCCCCAAAGAGCTTGTTGCACAGTTCTACTTTTCACTGGCAAAGTTCTTCTACAGCTGACAAGGTGTGACATAGTTACAGACACACAACAGGATCCTTTCCATGATGTGGGGTTCTGATAACAAAATACAAGAACAGAGAGAGACACTTTAAAATGACACCGAAAGAGCATAAAAGCTCTTAATCCAAGCCTCTGTGCTGTCGTACTGTTCTACAGGGCAAAAAAAGAAGCCAAAAACTTTCCTCATGAAGATGAAGTTGATGTAAGCCTAGCACCTCAGTCCTTTGAAAAAAGGGAAAACCCTCAGAATATTATTCCTGTTGGGATATCTAGAAATTTTTATATTTTAATGTACACTATCCTGAATCCCTAGTGTTCAGAGTTTTATTTCTGAATCTTTTATCACACATAATTTTAAAAACAAGAGATTCAGAAGGCTGATCAGGGTTCAGTACCATCATTGGGGGTTTTACATCGACTTCAGTGCACTGGGCATCAACTTGTTCGTAAAGCCAGCCTGAGAGCAATTACTCTGAACATACCATCTAAAACATGGAACAGATCCACACCATGCACTCCTCTTTACCCTTTCTGGTATATTCCTGCAAGTTAGCAAAGACCAAGTTAAAAATGCATTTGTTGAAACCTGAAATAAAACATTTAGCTTGCCTCAGCAGTACAGGCACCTATAGTTGGGATGCCCATGCTAAAAGGAAAGACAAACACAAATTACCTTTGTGCACAACACAAACAACCCCACCAGGCTAGTTTAACAAATACTAATGGCATTCTGTTTGGGACAGGGTAGTCCTTTTCACCACAAGGCTTCTAAGTCAAAGCCTGGAAGCAGGGTATCTATTACTGATGGTAAAATAACCTGTAAGGCAAGTCCAAGGGACAAAGCAAGAGAAGGAGATTACTGCATTCACCAGTGAGATGCCTCTAACTCTGCAAGATGAATGCTTAGCAATGCTATGGAGGAAGCAAGAGAACACTCCAGAACTAGTACAGTGAATAAAACAGAGATACAGTGAGCTGTTGTCCAGATTGTCAAACACACCCCTTCCCTCTCTCAAGCTTTCTGCTGTTTGCCATTAGATTTTTCGTTTCCAAATAACTCTGCAACTAAACAGGTGTAAAAAGTCAAACTCTGCCAAGCTTGGCTGCCCAGGAAGCTGTTGAAACCATGAGGTTCCCATGCAGAACACGGTCTTTGTGACAGCATGAGCTCACTCTGAATAGTTGTTTGTTCAGCGATGTGCATGTTAATGAATGCATTGTTCATTGTTATCACAGAATGTTATTCAGGGTTTCACACAAAAATTAATAAAGGTATTTTCTACATCTTTTTCACTGCAAATTTAAAAGACTTTTATATTTGCATCATTCTGGTCACTGCTTCTTATCAGCTCTTAGGAAAGTGGTCCTAAGCCAATTCTCTAGCCATTCCCATGTCCCATTTTCATTTTCTGTTTTCAGTATATTAATCAATTCCTATTTCCATTGTACTCTGAATGCAAAACTCAACCCTGTTTATGCCAAGGCTCCTGTCAAATTCCAGCCCCATGCTGCAGTCTATTCTGCCTTCAGATCCATCCTATTTTTCAGCAGTTCTCTTAGAAATAAAAATTATCTTCCTTCCTCCTAAACTTCATCATCCTTACCTTTCTTTAAACGGCTGAGAAATATCATGATAGATATTTCTGATTAACTCTAACAGTGTTTTTCCCAAAAACCCTGAAGCTTAAGAGATTTCTGTTTATCTATAAATATTACAGGTACACACACCCAGAATCAGCATAGCTTCCTAAAAGACAAAAATATTCTTGAAAAACACCCTGTGTCTCATGAAATTTTGTAGTCCTGAGATTAGACATGGCACTGTAGTTTCCTAACTCTGCTACTAAAAGAAAAGGAGCTCCGCTCTAAATCACTAGAATAATAGTATTTTAACCTTTGCCTAAGATTTGAGCAAGATATGCATACACTCTATGCTTAAACAAAAGATTTTCAGAGGCAGCTCTCTCAGAACAGTGATTGGATTTGAAACAGTTGTTGCTTTACTGAATATTGAGGACTAGAGCTAGTTGTAATAGTTTCCTCATGTTCCTCACAGTATAAGAGTGCAAATGTTGGGCTCACTGAAATACCACAGTTTTTGAAAATGCTAAAAGATGTGCAATATTGCTTTTCATGTTTAGGTATACTGATGCACATGAGTTTATGTGGGGTTCCGTTGGCCTGATTTGTTTTCATTTTCTATAGAAACACTTGTTTCTTGTCTTTTGCAAACATCTATATGAGACCCTTTCAGTAGATTCATAAAACTAAATTTTAAAAAATAAGTATATGAAGGTGTTTAGAGTAAACATAAAAAGTCTCAAAACATTAAAAGTCTCAAGATATAAAATACATGAGGAAGGAGTAGGTCCTGTTAACTATTCTGTAGGTGTAAGTTGGGGTCCACAAAGGCACTGTTTTGTTGCTAGGATTTCAGATGCTTTCTGCTTCACAAACAAGTCAAATAATAGGACTTTTACTTGATTAAAATTTGTACTATTTCAATGCCAGAAGTGACCCATTTTCCACTTAAAACAAAAGTTCTTCCTGGCTTTAAAGAAGTATGCATTTTACTTGTCTACTAATCCTACAAAAAGCTCGGTGTTGTGGAGTGAGCCTATTTCCTTTCAGGAACAGTGCAACTCAGTAAGTTTTCTGTACTGTGAAGGGAAAAAGAATTCCATTTGGGGGAAAATGATACACTAGTAGAGACCACTGCTTCCCTGTTCAGGAAATATATGAGGAGCTAGTCTCCAGCAGAGATTATCACTCAAGAGAGGCAATTCTGTATTGGAACAGAAAATACAATGCATTGCTGACGTTGATAACGGCTATGGAGAATAGCATTTTGGAAAGAAAATACTGAAAAATAACATTTACAAAATCATATAACTTCCAGTACTACACATCAAAGATGCCCTCACTTAACAGTGGTTAACATGAGCCCAGTGATCAATTCAGCTGTGGTGGTTTAACACCAGCCAGAAATCGAAGTCCAAATAAGCCACTCCCCTTCCCCTGACCCTTCCAGCAAGAGTGGGACAAAGGCAGGTTGAGATGACGATTTACTGAAAGCAAACAGCAATGGAATAAGAAACGCACAGTGACAACTATACTATTAATAACAAAAGTATACAAAAAGAGGAGGTGCTTTACACACAAAAGGTGTTCGCCACCTTGACTTAGTGGCGCATGGCTGCTGGGACAAAGACAAGATGGCGGATGCTCCCCTGAGGTTGCACCACGTGGCCACTGGGAAAAGGGTGAGATGGCAGTGCTCCCTTAGCTAGTGTTGCCTGTTCCCCAGCCTGAGGCAATGGAAAACAACGATGGACAAACTCCCAAAAGCTAGATCGGCTGTGTCACGACTACTGCCTTTTTCCACACGGCTGTTCTTGGCTGTGGCCTGCAGTATTCTTCTCCTCGCGCCGCGGTCTGCCACTTCTCTGTTCCCCCTCTGGCTGCCTCCTCTCTGCCGGTGCTGCAGGGCACACACTCCACTGGGCTTGGGCACTCCACTGCCGCTTTTCTCAGAGTGGGGCATGCACTCTGATGGGCTCAGGCACTTCGCCACTTTTTTCTCATCCTGGGGCTGCATTCGTGACCCAACAGTGTTTGCCACTTTCAGAGCTATGTTCTCTGACGGCCAGGAAGGCACGGGCAGTGGAGAGAGAGGGCAGGGTACGCAGCGGCTGGTCCCAGCAACCACTCCGAGGAAGAGAGAGAAACAAACTGATGGAATTCTGGGGGGGCACTCACCTTGTCTTCTACCCAGAACCATGTGATGCCTGGAGATATAGAATAGCAACCTGGCCACAGGCACATGGCGCTCAGCTTGAACCCCTCTCTGCAACCAGGACATCAGCCTGTACATCAAAGGCTGGTTTCCTCTTAGGGCCACCATCAGCAATAGGAATGCTATAAAAATCTTGGGATGAGAATTCTCGTGAAATGCAGAGCGTTAAAGTTATGCACAGACATTAGAGCAAATGAGATGTGAATCAGGATGGTTGCATGTGACAACTGTAATTAGAGAATAGACATTGTCCATTTCTTCATGGAATCGCAGCAATCATTCAGGTTGGACGGGACTATGGAGGTTAACGAGTCCAACCTGCTCCAAGCAGGGTCAGCATTAAATTCAGAGCAAGTCGACTAGACATAAAATTGTCATTAAACCCTACAAAACACTCAACAGTAATAGCTTGACACAATACCTTGAGGTAAGCAAGGAAACAAAACTTTTTAAGTCATAGAAAAAATTACCTAAATTCTTCTTAAATTACCCTTGATGTGCCCAGATAGTTAAAGGGTTTATATATTCCAGGCAATTTAAGGGCTGAATAGAAGAGCAAAAAAAGAGTTGTTCTGTTTCAAAACAAAACCTTTTCAGCACTCACAATAAGTTTCTACTACGAGTGTTTTATCTCTTCCATCCTAGTCTGCAGGTTTAATTCCTCTCTCTGTGATTGGTTAACCTGTCCATCTCAGCACTTACATGACCCTGTAGTAATAGCAGCAAAGTACCTCAACTACAGATGAATTTATTCTCATAATTTCATTGTGGGATACTGAAATATTATTATCCATATGTACTGACAGAGACCAAGACAAGGACAGATTAACAGATTTGTCTAAGGTCATTCAAGAACTAGGAACTAAGTTATATCTCTTCAATTCCAGTCTAATGCTTACACCCTCGAGCTAGTGCTCTTCTTTCTAAAACAAATCTGTTGTCTTTTTTTTCTATATATTTGTCTCAATGGCATGCTTATCTTTCTTTCAGTTTTAAGAGTGTAATATGCCCTTTTCCTAGCTGCATCACATCTTTCCTTACCCTTTGGAACAAGGTCATCCTTTCTTGACTTTGTCAATGTTTCAGCTACCAAGAACCCACTCTCCTTTTCCCTATTTCTCTAACATAATTTTCCTTGCATATAAGGTTACATTTTGTCCCCACGTCCCATGCACAACACTCTGAATCACCTTCTAGTTACACATGCCTGGGATATGGTCTCAAAGGCTGTATCATATATTATCATGTCATTATATTAGTTTGTAATTTAGTAGTATGTAATTAATTTCCAAAGTGGTCCACACTGTGGTCAAGCCTGAAAAGCCACCACTGCTTCAGGCCTGTAAACCTGGCCCAAATTGTAAATGGGCTTACACTGGAGGTCTGCCCTTATAAACCCCATGGATACAACTAGCTCAAACTACTTGGCTGTGTGAACTCAAACTCACCTGTCAGAAGGTGAACAGATACAGCCAGGAGAGCCCATATATTTAGAACCTTGGTTCACCAGGTGTCTTGTTTTCTACCTGCTCAGGTGGACTTCAAGCAGATAGATATTTATTTTCAGATCACCGTGTCAAAGACTTTTAGGATAACTTCACCTACATTAAAGGACTACTACTCCTACTAGAGTGTCACATAATCTTACACCTCTTGCAACCTTCAGCAACATCAGTCAGAAAGAAATACCATGTCCTAAAGATCTGACAAGACAAAGTCTACTGATGGGCTCCAAACAGTTTTTCTGATATTTGTGCTGGAATAATTTGTGTGGAAAATGGCATATTAACAACAGCTCACTTTCATACCCCTTGCCCCCTGAAGATTTACCAACCTAAGCAACAGAAATGCTGTATCAATAAAAGAGAAAAATGTACCCTGGGAAAACACAAGTATCAGGTAACACCCATTTCAGATTATTTACTACATTGCACATAGGCACTGTTCTGTTTGTCCACTGTATTAAAAAGTTCAGCCTCTAGATGAACACAACACTATTGAGAAAAGAAATGAGTAAAAGCAAACAAGAGAAAACAATGCAAATGTGATGACAGGCAAAATACTTAATGGAACAAAAAAAATCTCCTTTCACTGAAGCCTTTGATGTTAACTAAAATATTTTATAGTCTTCTGGACCCCTGCTGCATCACTACAAACCTAATCAAAATAGCAACTGTCAACATAACTTATATCCTATACACTGATTCAATACCTTAAGACTTCCATTTCTAGCACTATGACAAAATATGCTTAAGAAACATCTATCCAACCATTCCTGCTCAACCAGCAGTCTACACCATCATCTTATACTTCCCTAAGAAAGCCATGACTCCTGTGTTCCTTCTAGTCAGTAAGAATTCTCAGTCTTACTGAAGTCATCTTTTGCTAAAGTCAGAAGACCTGTGGGCTTTTAGCTCTTGGTCAGTGACCATTTGTCATAAACCAGTGTGGCTTTTACAACTGGATCTGCTCAAATTTTCAGGCAAGTGAAGAACATGGAGACTATTGACGATTCAGATGAAACTCAGAGCCTAAGGAAAATGTTTCTGCCCTTGGAAAACTGGAATTATTTCTTTCCCCTGCTTTTTACTATACATGTAAAACACATTCTCAAGTAGGTTGTACACATGCAGTGAGCTCAATATTTTCTAATGGTATTACAGTACAAATAACAGCTAGAAAATTTGCAGGAAAAGGCCAACAAATGAAGGTTTTCAGGAGAAGGCCGTTGAAGTATTTCTTGTGTATTACATTGCTATAATGCCTCATTTTCATTTTGTTTTACTTGATCACAACTCTTCACCTGAATTTCAAAATAAAAACTTACAATTTTCTGTTGCACATTTAAAAAAATGCTAGGATGCTACTCCTACTCCCCACTCCACTGACTAATCTGAGAGAGTACTCTTTGCTACATCCAAGCTGTTAAAATAGCAATAAAACTGGACAAGACAGGTACTGATTCTGTAGTTGTGCAACTCTTCCTTAGAGTCTCTTTTTAGTTCCTGAAACTCTTACTACACATAATCAAATGAAATCAATGGGATTTGATTTTTAAGTGATACAAATATTGCTTACTGTGAGGCATTCTACTTAAAGCAGAATCAAGTACAGCTAGAATGGTACAAGTACTCGAATTATTGTTCTTTTATACATAATAAGGGCATCAATCTAGGTTTGTTAAAACAGAAGGAATTATTTAGACCTTTATAATTAAGTTATTTTTATAGTTAGAGTCCAGTGCACATATAAAGATATAAATTTGCAATGGCTGAAAATCAATATAAGTCTTCACACTGGGAAAGCTAAAACCAACACAGTGGATGAGTTGGAGGCTAATAAAATAGCAGAGGAAGCAGGTAAAAGCAAGCACACTTGTGAAAAGATGGAAATATATAGCCTTTAAAAATCTTACAGAAACACATAGTTTGAAATATGCAAATATCCTGGTGCCTGTAATGGGCTTACTCACATGTTTAAAGTTAATCAGGTGTGTTCATTTTGGAAGACTTGGATCCAAAAATAAAAGGGATGGGTCATAAAACTTTATTTCTTATTTGGAACTTAATTTGACTAGAAACTTCTCTGAAGCCCCCTTCAAAGAGCTGAGTAGCAGATTCAGCTCTCATTTCAGTATAACTCAGTACAACAAGTTCCTTTAGACGATACTTTCAATACGTAAGACAAAAAATAATAATAAAAGATTTCTGGTCTACAAAAAAAAAAAAAAANAAGAAACCTGCTTATAACAGCTTCCTAGGCTAAACTGCTTTTTGAAAATCTGTCTCAATACTACAAATCTGCAATATGGTATACAGCACGGGCAACAAGCAGCAAAGCACCTCCCAAGAGATGAAACAGAATGGCTTGAGCCTCACTACTATTAGCATAATTTTTTGAGGTTTTTGGGCTGAAATGCTGTGTGAATTTGAATAAGAATACTACTTTATTGGCTAACTACTCAGGACTAGTAGTTTGTATGCTTCCCATTAATGTTTAATTTTTATAGAATTCTTGTATATTTTTAAAAATTTCAGTTAATAATAATAATAATAGTGGTAATAGTAGTAGAAATAATATTGATAATAATAATAATGTTTCCTCATAATAACTAGTGCCCTGTGTGCCTATGACAATATTCTTCATAACACTGTTATGAGGTCCATAAAGATGTTTATTACAACCTACCCTAAGACATCCTAACATCCTGAACACTCATGCAGCTGTCATGATAGTTATTTTTAGAGCATTATGAACAAATAATCTGGACTTTTACAGTATCCATTAACTTGAGACAAAAGCTCATAGTAATTAAAAAATGGTAAAGAAAATCCAGAAGCAGATAAGATAGATATATATATATAATACACGGACTTTTGCATACATCAGTGACATCTGCATGATGGCTTTATAAAAGTTGGATACACTCTAGGGCTTCAGTCCCAGGTTTGCAAAGAACCAAAACCCACTTAAATGGTTGTTAAAGCTGCTTAAACATTTTGCTATCTCTGCTTCTTAGATACAGTTTCTTAGATGTTGCTTCTTAGATTTTAGAGCACAAATAACATCAGTAGGTAGAGACTGCAGGAAAGCCCAATGAAATCAAAGGAGCTCTTCTTGCCAAGTACAGTGAAAGGTCGTAAGACAATCCAAAGCTCTCCTTATGCGTGCACTGAAGTTCCTCTATTTCCTTTGCCATTGCTTGATTGTTTTTTTGGTTTTTTTTAGAAGAACCTCGATCATACAGAGTATTCAACAGAGCTTCTTCCATTAAATTTGGTATTACTACTACATTTGCTAAAATTCCACTTCATGATGGACAGAAACCCATTGAATTACCAGAATTTTCTGTCTTACATTGCTGTGGCTTCCTTTCAAGGCAACTCACACACTTATAGACCTTGTCTAACTCCAATTCATAATGTGAGTATGAAAACACTCAGGAGCATGTGGCTGTGATCAGAAAAATCCCTCAATGTTTTAAAAGAATTCTGAAAATATATTGTTTGGGATTTTAGTTTTTTTAGTTTAACAGCAGATGCTGAGTATTTTTAGTTGCTAAGATAAATTATTGATCCTGCAGCTTCACAGGTGGTTATCACTTTCTCCTGAACTATGGCTTTCAGTGGTAGGTCTATAAAGCTGGAGGTTTATCCCTTTACATGGAATGCAGGGTCAGACAGAAAGACATCTCACCACCTTACAATCTAAAAAACCTGCACATGCTCCCATGACTTTTCACAATGTCTTTCAAAACTTCTATTGTAGAATATAAAATTATTTAACAAAATTCTATGGCAAACCAGGGGAGGCTAATTTACCCATTACCAGGCATGTTAAGAGCAATGGTAATCTAAAACTCTGTAATTATGATGCCTGAAAGACTCTTGGTTGAATTCTGGTCTATCTGTCTCATGAAAGTTCCTTTTCGTTGAGTTATTGCACAGGGAATACTTAGGGAAAGTCACCTGCAAAGTTCAGAAGGCAATAAGTAAAGTAATACACCATAGAAGTATCCTGTTTGGAAGAAAGGAAAGACATTTCCTTATTTTTGGAGATGCCTATAAAGGATAAATCACTGCCATTCTCACAAAGGAAACAATAGGTACCCTTTTATAACAGTAGTGCTTTCCAGCAGCTCTTTTATTTCTAAGGTTTAGCTTTGGCCAATCTATGTTTTAGGCTGATACCTTGTTTCTCTGGAAGGAAGTATCTCTTTTCTTTCTTATAAAAGGTAGTTGCTGGTGGTCATTATTGGACATGGTTATTCTGAATATATAGACTCATCGTAACCAATGAGGTGGTGGTTTCCTCAGTTTGCAAGCTGTACATATTTAGTCATTAGTAACTAGTTGCTGAGGTCAAAATATTAGGTTAAAAATGTGTTGTATTTTTTATCCTCTGTGCAATTGCCTACTGTATCTGAGAACTTCAAAACTTTTAAAGTGTGAATTATGCTATGGGCTGCTTACATTGAAATGTCAAGTTCCTGATATAACAGGAAAAATAAAAATATTTTAATACTTCTAGTAATTCCCCAAAATATTCATATATCCCCCATGGAAATATTTTTAGCATTTTAGAACCCAGTTGTAGTAATATGTGGGTTTTAAGTTACTGGTCATTCTGTGCTCTTAATTTCCAACACTGAGAGGTCAGAGCCGTTTACAGCTAGAACTTAGTGATTGAGATGGTTTTATGTATCTCTGTGCACATACGTCTGCCCCTGCCAATTCAAGGAAAAAAGTTACTATTCATTTCATTGGCTGAGAGAGAGATATGAGAATAATGGTGGAAGTCTGATAGTGCAGTGCGTGATGGTGTAAGTTTTGGCATATATATATGCCAAAAGATACTACTGGCAGAAGTTTGGAGAGATGCCTTATATATAAATGAAAAAGCAGGCCATCATAAGCAAGATCAAATAAAACTCATATATCACATCAATTTTTCATGCTTTCTTTATATGACATATTTAACAGGAATACTATTTTGAAAATGTATTCATTTCTTAGGGGGTTTTAAAACATTTTATAGGAACTGTATTGTATATTCTTCAAATTATAAAATCTCAGCACAAGTTCAACACACAAACCTCTGAGAAAGTAAAAAAAAAAGAGCAGAAAAACACTTAAATTTATCTGAAAGCTACCGGAGTAACTTTTAACTTGTAAAAAACAAACATCTTTCAAGTCCAATGTTTTAGACTTTCCAGAGCTGTCCTGCATTCTTGTAGAAAGCTGTTTCCTTCCCAGTTTTAACATGATTTCTAGCTTTGAAATACAATGCTTTTATTCTGCCAAATAGCATGCATTTTTGGCCCTCACCTAAGAAATTTTTGGCCTTCACCTAAGTAGCTGATGGGAAGAATGAATTAATTTTCTGTTAGACAGACCTTAGAATGTCTCAAAAATAGAATAAATTCTGGATCTCTGTTAGTGAGCAGTATATAAATGTAAGTCATGGGTTCCTCATAATGGCAATTAAGAATTTTATCTCCAACATTCAATACACTAGCAACACTGAAGTTTGATATATTACATCATGGTGTGCTGAAGGTAATACTTGAGTGTTCTCAAGAGAAAACTTGATCTGTTAATCTTGAGATCTTTATAAAACTATTCCAGGTTTTGATGTTATATTTGATGAATGGCCAACATTTGATTGTTTATCATGATTTAAGGCTGCTAATGCTTAAACTGCCTCTTCTTATTTCTGTATGTCTAAGATGTTTATTTTTGTGGGGGGGAAATTTTACAATATAGAATCTGCTAATTTATAAGCATCATAATTTGTTATATATATAATAATATGCAAATGTATATATATGTTCCCATCTGTTAGCCAAGGTCTGTTACTATATTTGACACAAAATCACTATATTTTCACTACTCTTATTTTTACCCCTGAAAAACCAGATAAAATATTTTTACCTATCCTTTAACAATCAGTCAGTTGTTCACACCATTCAAGTGTGTCCAGCCAGTCATAAGAGTAAATACAACAAACATTTGAAAATCTCATACAGAAACTACAATCAATACCCAAACATGCTGCTACTCTTGCCTCTGGGCCTAGGAAACATGTATATCCATTTGGATGTTTGCGAGAAGAAGAACACAGCCAGAGAGTTCAATCTGTGAAGGGACAAGGAGGGATGTCTTTGCTTCTGTTGTATTTTGGAGCTCACTTTAGTAACTTACCGCAGTGTTCTGTGGCTTTTGCAGTGCTGTGTTATATCGATTCCACTCTCTGTACTCTACATGACTGCAGGATGGCTCCTGCACCTACACACAAGACAGCTGAAGCACAGTGGGACCTCTGCAATCACTGAGGACCAAGAGTCTACAGTAGTTCACAGAATCAGAGTTACAGTTATTACAATCAATTACATAACCATAACAACAACTAATTAATTAAAATATCGATTCTCCCTTAATGAGATAGATAAGAGTTGAAATTCATTATGGTCATATCACTTACATTAAACAGTTTTAGCATGTAATTTCTTGAACAGATTTAGTTCTGATGAAAAATAGACACCCAATATTTCATGTTGATCTGGTGTCTAGAAATAGTCCAATCGTGCTCAAGAAATGTGTCATCTTTCTATTCCTTTGTATCTTTTTATTCCACTCAATGACAAAATAATTGAAGTCATTTGTGATTGATGCTCCATTCTTATTACAGTTATTTCTTGGCTGTGAAATTCTTCCTGATCTGCCTTCTCGATCTTCCCTAGAGGTGTGCATGACTTCTCTCTTTCTTTAATTCAAAAACTCCTAACATATGGTTCCCACCAAAGCTTAAAAACTGTCTACTTTTGTAACTGTACTGATCGTGACAAAGAGGGAGCAGAATGCCAGATTACTTGCCAGACTACACATCATTTTATTCGAACATTCACAAGCAACTTTTCAAGAGTTAAAATAAATTTATCATTGTAATTTTAAAAAGCATAATTTATCTCTCTACTCTCTCTTTCTTTTTGTTTCCCAGTTAAAAACTGCTGAACCAAAGCTTAATGGCATCCAGTCTCCTGGGACCTACGAGTGACTGGTGAGCACAACATGTATGATAAAAACAGCGAAGGGTTTTGCCTTTCTCTTGAAGGGTATCACTTCCTTTTTTTAATAACAGGAAATTACAAAAAAAATGTTGGCCTCCCAGCAGTGGGGATCAGAGAGGGAAGGGAGAGCTCAGATGATATTAATGATCAGAGTATTTTCCAGTAGTGTCAAGAGGACAGATAATCTATTTGCTTCTTAATAAACTTAGCTGTTCCATTTTGTCTTTTTACCTGGCTTGGTCAAATAAGCGATAGATCTCTTATGAAGCCTCTGGTTTTATACCCATTTTCAAGGATTGGAGGAGATATAAGAAAGTTTTGGAAAAAAACCAAAAACAAAAACCAAAAAAAAAATCCCCAGTAATCTTAGATGACCAAAAACGCAGTCAAAATAATTGTGGTATTTCGAGGATTGGTTAGTTACAAACCTCTTACACCTGTGAAGAACTGCATAAGGTGTTTCACAATGTCTATTTCTGTGTTATCCTTACATAAACTTTATTAAACAACTTTCCTGAAGAGCTACAGTTAGCTTTTTCACAGAATATACTTTCTAAATTTAGTTTTTACATTCTTTCTTAATCTTCCTATAATACAAATTACCAAATCACTTTCCCTTGTAAAATTTTTCAGGTGTCTCCCAAGCCAAAACAGGAATTCATAAAACCAAGAATGGCACAGTCACGATCTCCTGTTTGGCTCACCATTTTCCAGAAGGAATAGTGCATTGTCAGTACTGCTTTTAGCAAGAAAAATACTTTAGCACTAGTAGCTGCCATGTAGGCAATCTCTTCTGCATAGGGGAAACTAACATTCCTTCTTTACTAATTTGTTAAAGCTCATTACCAGCATATTACTTAAATGGACCAGCAACTTGCCTTGATGTGCTGCTCATCTAAACTGTCTCCATTTTGAAGCTGGGGATAGTACAACTACTACCTTATCAGAGATACTTTCAGTGGAATCCTCTCCTCTTCTTATTAGGCCTTCTCAGGGTGTGACTTGAAGAGATGTGACTCAGCTGCAGGAGGTTACATGTGGTGACACAGGCTTGAAACCTGTCTCCAGTATGTGTAACTAACATTGGTACCGAACTGTTAAAAGTGATTTCTACTAGGAGCTTTAGTTCACAAAATCCAACTGATTCAAAATTTCTTTATAAATTATAATCCTGAGAACTGACAACTCCCATGGGTAAAAACACTGCAGATTTCTAGCTTAACAGTCTGAACCTTTTCTGGAACATTGTAATGGGATAGAGATCCCAAGGAAATATACATTCTCCATGCATATTCAGGCTACCTCCTCCACCTCCCAGCTTCAACCAACTTACTTCGTAGTGCTATTTTTGCCTTCACGTTTGAAAATCCAAAGCACTTAGACAAATTCCAGTTGCTCTGTGTTCTTCTCTACAGTCCTGACACATTTCTGCCTCAGAAAGTTTGAGGCTTGGTGATTGTCATTTCTCATACAGGAACAGATTGGAAGCTGGGGGAGGGATTCCTGCTTCTTGTGCACATCTTTTCCTACTTTGAATGACTTACACACAACTCTATACCAGTTAGCATTGCCACATCCACAGTAACTTAGAATATATACTTTAGTTCAAACCATTTTTTGCAGTTGCAAGGAAACACTTTTCTTGTTTAATGATATAGAGTGTTGCAGTTCACTCCTTTACAGAAAGCCTCTTTAAATAAGAACTCCACATTTTTTCTTTGTTTCTGAATGCTCTGATTTAAAAACAGGCCTCCTTGCAAAACATTCATGTTTACACTGAAATGCTCCTCCCACATTTTAAGAGTGATGTAATTGGTTTTCCAATATCCTTTCTGAGAGAAGGCAAGTGATTTGTAAATATTTTCCACTTCACTACACACTTCATAAATCACTGGATTGACCTGTGCTTCAGAGCTTTGTCTGCTCAGCCTTGCTGCGGTTTGGGATCCGGCAAAGGGCTCCTTTCCCTCAGGTCACTTTTTGGGTTTATCAGTATGGAAAACCTTGAGCTGGGTTAACTCTGACATTTCTTTCCACCTTCCTGTTGCTGTTTTAAAAGAAGTCAACTCCCAGTGCTGTTGTGTGACAGCAGTAAAGACTAACCAAAAAGGGCTTCCTTATAACTTTGAGGCAGGCATTTTATTGGAAGAAGCAAACCAGCATTATCCTTTAAGGTAGTCTCTCTTCTTTGCACTAACACACAATCCTTCTTGTGTGGCCTCTTCCTGCACATTTAAAGCAGTGCTTACTTCTCTTGGTTGAGGGTGAAGGCAGTGAGTCTAGAGCAATCACACGCTCTCTTTCTCTTACAGGAGAAAGGAAACAGGGACACCTAAATTTGGGAACAGGTTGGGCACTTGTGCAACAATTTTCTTATTGATTCATTTCACATGCATCTATTGGGAAGAGAAAATTGTTATTTCTCCTTTTGGCTGATGAGTTTATGAGGCACAGGCAAGACTACTGTACACAGCTGCCAAACTGTTAGGTCTACAAAATCATCTACTGCCACTAGGTATTACAGCAAGGAAAGTCCAGGAGGCTGCACACAGCTCTCTCACTGTTTTCATGTCTACATCAACTGCACAGTCACTTCCAAGCTCTTATTCTGTATTCAGAAGCAACCCCTTTTTTAAAGACCACTCTTTTAAATTTCTGGCTTAACAGCTCCTGAATTTAGCTATCACTTTCCAAAGCAGTATATTCCCTGCCTAATAGTATCTAAAGATCTGTTTGTGCTTGCAACTTAAGTAAGCTTGAAATGCTTTTGCCTTTTCCCTCCAGATATAATTTGTAACTTCTCCTTCAAAGTATTGCACCACTTAAAGTCCTTTGTCTGATATTTTTTTAATTAGTCCTGTCCATCTGCCATGAGAAGTCATTGTCTCAGATTCTCTGTTCTATTTTGCTAAAGAACGATGGATTTTTACATATGAAACTGAAGTGAATTTAGTTTCCATTCTGCTGCTTTTCTCTTACTGCAATGACTGTTTAGTCTCATGCAATCCTGTGGATGCTGTACCCAGGTATGATGATTGCTTGCATCTGCTTTTACCCCTTTTTTTTTTTTTTTTTTGGCACCTAATTGTTAATACTGCCTTTCCCAAAGACCATATTCTCACTTTATTTTCCCAGCCTTTCTACAACAAGACCTACGTTTCATTTTCTGATCTCAGATTATTTTATCATCCTTTCTCTTTAGCTTCTGCACTGAAAACCTAAGATTCCTGATAATTAAACATCCATCTCACATAAACCTCCCTTTAAGCTTTGCCTGGTTTACAAACACACATGTCATCACCTGACAAAGACCACCTAACCGAGGTAATTCATTATACAATGTTCTGTATTTTGAAAAAAATCCACTTGTAGGAGGAGAGAGAAATCTGCCCCGTCCTTCCAAAGACGTTCCTTCCCCAGCACATGAAACATCTTATGAGCAATTGCTTCAGGCAAGTAGAGATCAACACAGAAGAATATGCTACAAACATTCTTGAACAAGGTAAGTCCATATAGGCTTCTGTAATGCCTGTTTGGCCCAATTATTATTTTAGTTTATGAGAGGCCTCATTCATTTTAAGAGGGGTACTTGTGCATTTGAATACACTGTAATAGCAGTAAATGGATATATCTTGCTGTGAACTTGGTAGCATTCAATTTCTGTATAAGATTTGCCAAAGGCAAAGTTGAAAAGGAAGTTATTTTCAACAGACTTAACCTTGTCTGATGAGAGCTTGACTAGTTACCAAAAAACTTGTAAAGGTCTGCAAATCATAATCTCCTAAGGAGAAAGACATCAGCTTTTGAACCCTTACATTTTCTGCCTACATTTCTGTGATATGTTATGCAAATAGCCAGACTGCACTTTTCTGTTCCCATGTGTATAAACTGAAGTAAAACTATATCTGTCTTGGTTTGAGATTTTGCTATGAGCTTCCTCTACTGCTAGCATACAGGGGATATAAATGTAGCTGATAGCAGAGCTGGGAACCTTCTTTGCTAGACGTTACCATCCAACCAACCTTGGCCAGTTCCATCATATAACATTTCCTTGCAGTGACACAAGCAGAGAAGAAACTCATGACCCTCCTTTTCTCTTTTTCCTGGACATCTCCAGTGTTGCAATACAGAGAGAATTGCAATACCCCATTTCCTTTTCAGGATTTATTGAAAATATCTGAGAGTAAGAGAAGTGAAAAATAAGGATTCAAAACTCTCAGTATTTGACCAATTCAATCCTAATGGAAACCACATCCGCTCTTGAAAACTGTATACAATATATTTATACAGACAGTAAAAATATTATTCCAAAATTCTGTTTCCCTGTGTTATTACAAAACGACAATATTGTTTTTAGCCTATTTCCTTTAACCAGACTGACAGAATTACAGGTTGACATTACTGTGAAATTTTATGATGTATTATGTTAACTGTGCCAGTTTGATTAGCCTTGATTGACAGCTAGTACCTGCACAGAAAGTTAAATATCTCAGGAAGGAAAGAGCAGTGAAAAGTATGTTACCTCCTTCATCGGTAACAAGTAACAAGAAATATATAGCAACAGTAATAGTAGTAATATTATATACGGTATTAAAATTAATCTTAATGATAAATAAATGTATTCATTAAAATTTAAAATACTGATCATTTATATTTGCTGTCACCTAAACCACTCTGTGTTTGGCAAACTTCTTACATGCACGCTGACAAAGATAAAAAGTCTGAAAAAAATTGAGATTTTTCATTCTGTGTACATGTTGCTCCTAGAAATGTACTACTGTGTCTGAGGGACTAAATTTAAAAAACTCAGCACATGCAGTGGCTGCATCTGAGCTATCATATCATAATAATGCTTCTCTCCTGCAGCATCCTCATCTGTTATCTAAACAGAAGTTGAGATCGTTTTAGACTATAAACTGGTTGCTCAGATGTCTAGTGAATTCAGCAGAGAAGCTGTGCATTACCCCTCCGGCTTTAGGGTTTGAAAACCCCAAACATCTGGAAATGGGTGTTGTGGTTGGAGGTTGGAGATTCTCCGCTTGCCCTCTAAATGACATTAATTCATATCAAAAGGTCACTGCATGTTATATGACACAACAAACCATATCTAGAAACTGCTCTGCACCTTATTTGTACAGAAATAGGGTGTCGTGGTTTAACACTGGCCCACTGCCAGGCACCCATGGGAGCCGCTCGCTCACCCTCCCCTGCCACAGCTGGGCAGAGGAGGGAAAAGGAAAAAAAACCTCACAAATGCTTCATGAGTGAGATAAGGACCGGGAGAAACACTTCAAGGGTGAAACAGGCTCAACTTAAGTTGCCAAGTGAACTTATTACTAACAGAATCAGAGGAGAATAATGAGACATAAAGTAAGTCCTTAGAACACCTTCCCCCCCAGCCCCTCCCTCCTTCCCACCAACAGCGCAGGGAGATAGGGAATGAGGGTTTGGTCAGTTCATCACTGAGATTCTCTTCCACTGCTCCGGGTGAAGAGTCCTTCCCCTGTGAGGCCGTGGGGTCCCTCCCAAGGGAGACAGTTCTCTGTGAACTTCCCTGGCGTGGGTCCACTCTCACGAGCAGCAGCCACACCGCACCTGCTGCAGCCTGAGCCCCTCCCATGGGCACACAGCCCTCCCAAAACTGCTGTGCCGTGGCTCTCTCTTTCCACGGGGTGCAGCCCTCCAAGGACAGGCTGCTCCAGCCTGGAAGCAAGGGCCCTCTCTCTCCACCGGGTCTCCCACTGGATCACAGCCTCCTCCAGGCATCCACCTGCTTCATCCCAGGCACCTCTTCCACGGGCTGTGGGTGGATCTCTGCATCCCATATGGACCCATGGGCTGCAGGAGGACAACCTGCTTCACCACGGCCATCACCCCAGCCTGCAGAGGCATCTCGGCTCCGGCATCTGGAGCACCTCCTCCCCCTCCTTCTTCACTGGCCTTGGTGTCGCCCCGTTGTTTTCCCTCACATGTTCCCATCTCCTCCTCTCCTCTGACTAGAATCCAAAATCTTGTGGCTTTGTTTTGATTTTCTTCTTAAATATGTCATCACAGAGGCGTTACTAGCCTCTCTCATTGGCCCAGTTTTGGCCAGCAGCATGTCCATCTTCAGAACCATCAGCCATTGGCTCTGCCGGACATGGTGGGAAGCTTCCAGCAGCTTCCTCACAGGAGCCATCTTTGTGGACCCCCTGCTACCCAAAACCAGGCTGTGCCAAACCAATACATTGGGGAATTTAGGGAGGAGTGCAGAGGGAACCTGGATTTTTTAATGTTCAAAAAATCTTTGAAATAACCTCACAGGTGGCAAATGTGTTTGAGGTTTTTTTCACTTTAATAGTTCAACATCTTTGAAATCAAGGGATGAAGAGTGGGAAGGACCTCCTTTTTCACTGAGTTTGGTACTCTATTTGCACAAATCATCATCTATCTTTTCAAAAGCATATTAATTGCCTTCTGAAAAGGACTTAAGGTTTTACATCTTTTGCTGTAGGTCTGTTAGGTTCTGTACCATTTAGTGGCTGGATGTTTTCAATTAAATTTCCATGTTAAATTTATTTGTGGCCAGCTAATACCAAACTCTTCCTGAAACTACATGATCCTCCAACTTAAAGTGTTTTCCAGGGTGCCTGGCATTTAAACACCCCAGGGAGAGCAATCATATCATCTCCTAGCCTTCATTTTGCTAGTTACGTCTAATTTCCATCCAAATTTATCAAAATTTCTGCATTTTTCATTTTCTCCGTCCCCAGATAAACAAGCCATTCTCCTGATAGTCCTCAAAGTCTTTATCAGTGTCTTTCACACGCTGAATTCCCCTTTCCTTGGCACAGGAGACTCCATGACCAGCCCAACAGTGGCAGCTCCTCCTTGGGAACAGTTGGATACCGCCACATTAGAATGCCATAACCCTCAGTGAAACCTTTCCATGTCTCATTTCCCTCCTGTGCTGAGCATAAATCCACACCCTTGAGGCTGAGGGAATCCTGGAGCAACATGCACAACAGTCCTTGGTTGGGGGCACCACTGGTACTAGCCACTGGTACCCAGTATTTCATATAACTCATATAAATCATTCCCTTCTACAGCTCCACCTGTACCAGTACCATCCAGTCTTCCCCAGAAACATCACTCCAGCCTTACGATTACATTTGACTTTATGACATTGCGTCACAGTGGTGCCTCTTAGGCTCTTTAAGACCAATTTCTCTACTTCAGTTATTCCTATCTGGTAGAATTCCTAACTCTAAGAGAATTTAGTACTATTAATCCCCAGGTGCAGCATTTTGCACTTTCCGCTATGCGATTTCATTCCATTTCTGCTACTCTAGTTCTCAAAATTATTCAGCCGTGACTGCTTCTTTCTCTCAGTTTTGTCTCACTGGTCAACTTTTTTCAGATATTGAGAAGTTCCTCAAAATCTTCTCTCCTGTCAGGAAGCTCCCCACTACCATTGCACTGAGCTTACTTTCTCACCCACTCCACGATCCAGCAATTCTTATACTGACACCTGTATTTTTTGGTTGAATAAATAATTTTTGAAACAGCAGTATAGCAAGTTAAGCTCCAGAAAGACTATTAGTAGTTAGCATTTCTTTCCCCAAAAGAAAGTCAGTTATCTGGTTAGAAAGAAATCAGGTTAATCTTGCGTGATCTGCCTTTTCTATTTTTTTTTTTTTAATGCAAGTTTAATTTCATAATTCTTCAGCCAGGAGAACAAAGTAAAATGTCACATAATAGACTCTGGTTTTATATTTCTATATCTTCTCATAAATGACTACGTAACCTTTCTAACTTCCATTTTTAATTAATTAGGTCCATACAGACAAACCCTTTTGGCCTTTGTAATAACATCTTGAGTTCAGGCATGTTGGAAGGGCAAATCATTTCATGAAATGTTTCAAAATAAATGCCTCTCCATCCATAGGCCTATAGGAATTGCTTCAAGGGGAAAAAATGATGATAAAATAAACGCAGAATACAAAGGCTTACTGTCCCACAGAAATGGCTAATAATTATTTTTAAAAAAGTAAGAGTAATGCCTGGGATTGGGAGCAGGAAATTTTATTTGACTAAAAATGTTTCATCAAAATATACTGCTAGAAAATGGATTCATTAATTCACTTATCAGTATTAGTTTTTTTAAAACATCTATCATGTTTTTATAAGGAATATTTGCAATGGGAAATCTTTCAAGAACAGAGTTTGCATTGCACCATTCTTGTCTTTTAACCTGCATTACTTATGTCATTAGCACAATAATTCAATGTATTAGTATAGCTGCCCTTGAAATAAAAAGGTGCACATTTGCTTGGAGTTTCCTTTAAGAAACATTCTATCGTTACATTGTTCTTTTTGCACAATTAGCCAACAAATTCAGATTTACCTCCATCCCTTAGTTCAGAATGCAATTCATGCCATTTCCATCAAAGGAAACATTACTGATGTACTGGCAGAAATGAAAGGGTTTTCACTGCAAACTTCCTTTTGCATTTACTTCATTTCTCGATGGATGTGCAAACATTCTAAGGTGGCAATAGCGGATATCTTAGTAATAGTCTCTTTAGTTTTCTGTCTTAGTCCTACAACGACAGTCAGAAGGTTGTAAAAAGCTGATCTTAAAAGTCACTGAACAGAAAATTAAGATGGAAGAAAATTATGATTCTAAGGCACATCTAAGTATCCTAATTAGCTTCTGCTGGAGTACCTCACATTCCTGCTATAATGGTACATAGGAACATGAATTGATTCCAGAGGGAAGTCTGGTACAGTCAATCAGTCTCTCCACTCATGAGGAGACAACTGCCCTGGTTGAATAAGCCTGTAGACCACTGGGAGCTCATATTCCTTCAGCTATAAAGCCCTTTTGGATGCATGTCCTTATCTCACAATGAAATCTTTAAAAGCTTTCTTCCCTGGCGAGACATACATAGAATATGGATTTCCTTTTGCACTGCAAGCTCTGCCTAGAAAAACAGTACAGACAGCTCTAACTTTGGCACTACTGGGATGGAAGATAACAGAGAAAAAGGACAGCAGTGATGAGAAAACACAACCAGAAATGCATCCTGCCTCAAAAAACCTCACCAACTTCTATGTGTTTGGAAATGTAGTGTCTATCAACTGTCACTTCCAGGAAGAAGGTAACTAAAAATAACAACAACTGAACACGCCTGGAATTAAATTCAGAAAATGGCCAATAAAAATAAAGTTGGCTTATTTTGAAAAAAAGAGTTAAAAAACTGTGATAGCTGCTGTTCCATTGTGTGGGGAACAAAGTGAACATTTCTCTTATTTTCAAAGCATGCACTGCAGCTTATTTATACAAAATCAGCCTGCCTTTCATCATAGAAGGAAGCCAAAGTATATTAGTAGAAAGGCAGAAGAAAATGAAACAAAGGCAAAAGCAAAGCATCCCATCCTAGCACATCATCCAGGTATTGTGTTTGGCAGGTGTGATGCAACTTGGCACAAAGCTCACAAAAGCCTCTAAATGCTCTGCCATTCAACCCCAACTATCTGGGACCACATGTTTAAGTTCATGACCTAAAAGCAGCTCAGAATGGTCAAGAGATAATTGAATCCAACCCCAGAAGAACTAGACTGTCTGTGGGGAGGAGAACCACTTACAGTGCTGCTCCAGAGAAGGCTACACAACATGATTTTGCACAGAAGCTGATTAATGCAAATAGCAACAAGCTGTTTGGTGCTGGCTGTAGAGGCCCTGATCATTTGCTGATAGTGTTGGGAAGTATATGGAAATGGAGATCTGAAGAGTCCAAGGGATATGTGCCACATGCAAGTGTTTTAGTATCATAAAAAATATTAATTGAAACCTACATGACAGAATGTAGTGGTGTAAACAAAACATTTAAACATCACATTAAAAGATAACAAAGGGAAATAAAGCAAGGACACTAGTCAGTGAAAGACCAATAATCTGTCCCAGCTTTATTTAAAAAAAAATATTCCAAATATTTCAATTTTATCAAAGTATTTGCAACAGGGCCTTACATGCATGACACAGCTGTTTAACAGAAAGTGCATGACATTCTCCCTTTGAATATTGGCTTCGATATGTTAAGACGTGTTCATCACGGCTTCAACACAGTAGTTCACTGGTTTTATATAATAACCTTTAAAAAGTTCTAGAAAGGTTTTTTCATTACTGGTTTTACGGAGGGTTTTTTGTTTGTTTTTGTTATTTTAATAGGTGCTTGATCTGTGCACTACCAAAGGCACAGGAAGAAAAGATGTTATATCACCGTTTTAGCATTTCATTAACTTATCACACATATTTGTGTTCATTTTCCATTAAGCCTTTCATGAAATTTTTGAGTACAACTCAAACTGTTCTAGTTCAAGAACTGTTATTCATGTTTCCTAGTTTAAAATTTACAGTTTTATTTTGATTAGGCCTCTACTGGCTTCTGTTAAACTGCCATGTTTCTAAGCATTCAAAAATTTTTGCATTCAAAACCTCTTACTAAGAAGGAACCAGTTAAAAAACACATGATGTACTCTTTGATAATACTGAATTCCCCTCCCTTCCAGTGCCAAATTACTATTCCAGTTACTGGTACTTCTCATCATGCAAGACAATGATAAACTCAGGCTGAATGAAATTGTTATTTCATTGTGACAGGAGACTGGAGAGGTGTGCTCTATGCATATGTGTACAGCAGAATGTGGAGATTAAAAAGGAAAACATTTGAGAAATGCAGTCTGTATGCTCTCTTCGCTGACATAAATATTCTCTTAAATATGCTGTAGCTTCTGCTTTTAAAACAGATGTGGTCAATATAGCTGTAAAAATAAACGTATGTTTGTACCAGAAGCAATGTAAGGTATATTATCTTAATAATGCTGGCTTTACTTCAAGGTAGGAACTACAGAAATAAACACACACACAGACACCCCCACACATGCACACCAGATCAAAACAGCTACAAAAAGTAGATGTTCAGTGCAGTAGGACTGAGAGCACGTATTGGCTATTTAGAGTGAAACATGTTATTGCATAGCTGCATCTCATTCCAATATAAACATTGCCAGAATTGAAATGGAAAACAAAATAAGATTTTTTTAATATGGCATCTTAAGAGTAAGACACTATGAAAAAGAACTCCAAGTTTCTTTCAAAACATAATTGAGAAGATAGTTTCTAAAAAGTCACTGTGTTTTGTCAGTCTCTGGTACCCGTTCATATACAATTGATTACAAGAGAAAACTGTGAGTTCAGTAGCGACTTGATCTGACTAGTTAGGCTGAGTACAAGACAAGCACAGCGCAAAAACTATGTCCTCTAACACCCAAATCTGGAGTTAAATGAGAGGCATTCCCATACATTACTCTAGCCTAGGTTCTGAACACAGCATTTGGCCTCTAAGTGAGTACCAGTCTCATCAGGAATCAGTGTTCAAAGGTCAACAGCAAGGCAGATCATGGGCCCTGCCCAATGAGTGCTTCCAAGTACTTGCTAAGGCATCCTGCTGTTCCTGGTATTTTATTGAGGAGGCAGATTCACATTGAATTAAGCATCTGATGAATTCAACTGTTCCTGCTTTTGTATACAGTATTAGTTTGACTTCCAAATAATCTCTCTCTCCTACTGAAGCAGAGACAACTCTTTCTTTATAATAATCTATTACGATGCTTTGATGGAAGTTGTGTTGGTTTTGGCTGGGGTACAGTTAAACTTTCTTCACAGTGGCTGGTATAGGTTTTGGATTTGTGCTGAACACAGTGTTGCTAGTGTAGAGATGTTTTTGTTATTCCTAAGCTTACACAGAACCAAGGCCTTTTCTGCTTTTCATACTGCCACACCGACATGGAATTTGAGGGAGGCTGGGAGGAGACACAGCCAGGAAAGTGACCCGAACTGACCAAAGCGGTTTTCTACATCATGTGACATCACACTCAGTATATCTGGGGGGAAGAAGAAGGAAGGGGAGCATTTGGAGCGATGGTGTTTGTCTTCCCAAGTCACTGTTACATGTGATGGGGCTCTGCTCTCCTGGAGATGGCTGAACACCTGCCTGCCCATGGGGAGCACTGAATTAATTCCTTGTTTAGCTTTGCTTCTGTGTATGGCTTTTGCTTTCCATGGTAAACTGTCTTTATCTCAACCCATGAGTTTTCAAGCTTTCACCCTTCTGATTCTCTCCCTGGTTCTGCTGGTGGCAGAGTGAGAGAGCGGCTGCGTGGGGCTTGGCTGCTGGCTGGGGTTAAGCCATGACCATGAAATTTAGCTCCAGTGCAATCAGCTTCCCTTGCATTAACCCTCATGAAATGCAGCATCTAGAATCCACCAGACCTGGCTCCCAAATTCCTAGGAGGGCATCACCCTCTGCTGCCCCCACCGGCTCTAGGGAAGTGGGGCTGTGGGAGAGCAGGGGAGAGAGAGAAGTTGCCATTGCTCCAGCAGAAGGACCCTCGTTCTACAGCTGGGAGTGCAGACTGGTCTCCTCGAGGCCTCAAAGGACAGTCCTCATTGCCCTGTGCACCTCCAGAAGACAGGAGGCCTCTTTTCTGATATATAATGGGTCTTTTATTATCTTGCTTTAAATTGAAATGCACAGTAGTAGTGTTGGTTTTGGTATTGAAAACAGGCATTCCACATCTATCCACTCTGCTGGACAATTTAGCCAAACAGTATTGCCAGATTCATATGAAGACATGTAGAATCACAGTAGAAAGTGGACTCCTTTACAGCCAGCATTGCTTAGAATGATTATAAGAGTAATGTGAGGCAGAGTAGAACTTTGATTCGTTTAGCTAGAAAAGCTAACCATGAGTTTTCTGGAAAATAATTTTGTAAGTTCCTTAGCATCTGTGTTCCAAGCAAGTTCCAGTTGAAAAGGAATGTCTCTATTTAGACCGTCTAACATTAGGACTGCCTCTTTGAGTATCATTTGGAATATTTCAAAGCAGACCCTTTAGGCAGTTTTACAAACTAATATATCCAAGACGCCCTTATGGATTGTGATTCAGCTCATGTTCACACTTGCATTGTCTTTATTCAAAAAAATATTATACCATAAACTCTGTACAGCAGCATGTCTTAAGCTCCAATGATAGACCTGAAAGCATACAGTATTCATACTCCTGACCTGCTACAGACTAACACACTAGCAGACTAGTTAGAAGACAATTAGTCCAATTTCACATTTCCTAGCAGACGAAAAATTTCATGTTATTTTAGTCACAGTGGATGGATGCCAAGTTCACTGGGAACAACCCTGCTGATTTACCCGGTCCATTTTAATACTTTAGAAATACTGTTGAAACATGGCTGTCCTAATTACACAGGGATCAGTGCACAGTGTCCCTCTCACCCAGGATTCTCCCAGAAGGGCTGCAATCACCTGCATTCCCCTTAATTTCACCATGCAATTCCAACTAATTTCATCCTAGTACAGTGCTGTCAGACAACTCCCATGTCTCTGCGGTTTTAATCGATTAGCTCAATGTCTCTATAATGCATCACCAGCTGCCAGGCACAGAACTGGACGCTTTGCAAGCATTCAACTAAAAGACAGTTTAATTACTACAGCAGCATCTCAAAGGCATAGGCATAAGGACTTGCAAAGGAATTATTAAAATATTTGGTGTCAACAAACCACTTTATAACTCAGCGAACAATGACAATCAAAAGGTAGAAGATAAGGAGAAAGTCCACTTTAAATAGTCCATTTTAATGGACTCTAATGTATTCAGGCAAATGGACTGCCTTAAGTACTACTGTTTACACAATGCAATTGTGCTTTACGATAATTGTTTCACTCCAATACAGACATGTAAAAATTGACATTGCTGTCAGTAAATTACAATGCAAGAAAGATACCTTCAATTAGAAAATAGTTGAAGTAGGCAAATTAGACAATAAATGGACTGCCTTAAATTAATGAATTACTGAACCAGACTGTAAACTTTGGTTCATTCCTTGAACCACTTCTGTGCACTGCTGATCACATGAGTGCAATGAAGGGTCTTGTGGCTCTCTGTCTGAAGTGAACACATGCATAGGGCAAATCAGACATTTAAATAGCAGCACTTTTAACAGAATTAAAAGTAAGGATGCACATCAGTCAATGAGACAAATGACCACAGGAATTTAGGGCTAATCCTTCCCCCCCCTCTGCGCAAGGCTAAAGGATGGTCAAAAAGGACCTAGGAAAGCCTTGTATCTGCTGCACAGGCAGAGACAAGGAAGCCAAACTATACAACAGTCCCCAAATTATACAACTGTCTCCAACAGTCAGATCCAGCAGCTCTCTCACAAAACACACAGGCTTCACCAAGACTCAAAGTTTGACTGCAAACCATAGCAGTATAATTGTATTTAAAGCCTTTTCCAGCTGACATAAATGGTCACTCATTTGCTCAAAGCTCTGCTTCAACATAAGGCTTACAGTAACCTCAGCCTGGCTGTATCCTAAAACTGGCTATTGATGGGTTGGCAGGTGCTGGGAAAAAGTTCAAGGTCACAAACTCCACTCTAGTGGGAGATGTCTATATTTGATCTTGGTGACCTCTTCCAGCAGTCTGAAAGGATGGCATTGACAAAAGCTGCATAAAGACTTGCCCATTCTTCTTTACTACAAGGAAGGTCACTATGATTTATCACCTCTGTGATGGGAAGAAAAGAAAGGGATGGAGAAAAGAAAACTTATTGCACTTAAAGTTCTCAGAACCTCAGGGCAACACTGCAGGTAAATGGGAAATAATAACATTACAAAGCATTCTGGCCTCGCACAGTGCCAATGCAGTACATGGAAGCATGTGAGACTAGATGTCATCACATTTCTTAGCTGGATCATTTGCATAATTTAAAACGTGCTGTTTCATTTGATTAACGTTCTTGGTGGAACCTCAACCATCTGATTTTTCTGGGTGCTATAAAACAAATCTGAGTCACGGGAACATATAAAACCTGGGGTCCTCCATTTTAAAAGCACAAAAATGTATTAAACACTTCCACTGCCTAACTTCCATACTTGCTTTGCAACATACTGTGTCACAGCAAGTTCCTGCAGAACTGCAGAAATCCCTTTTCTATCACTTAAGTCTTCTGCATCCTGTGGCATTCTGTGCTTAAGTGAAATGCACAGACACCTCAGTTTTCACATCACTTCTGCAAATATGAGTTTGGTAACTAAAGCATTCATTCAGTAATCAGTACAGCACAAGGCACAGCTATAAAGTAAGTTGTAAGTTAAAAGATACTTTTCAAATTAATATGAGTATAATCAGTTTAGATTTAACATATAACCGTCTTTAGGACTTTTCTCTAATCTGGACAAGACATAAGCCTTCCCTGACATTTAAAATAAGTATGTTTCAGACTTTTTTCACCTTGAAAAAGTTAGCAATGAATACACAGAGTACAATACTAGCTTCCATCTTTAAGGCATTTACAGGAATGTAAATTGTCATGTCTGCAATCCGTTTACAATATATATTTTAAAAGTAAAGCCCAATAAATTTAATTTCTCCTGTGAGGTGTTACTTTCTTCATGCAGGTAATAAAGTTTAAGGTGCACAGGAGATATTGCAGTTTAGTCAGAAAGTGATGAGCAACTGCAGGAACTAGTGTAAAATACCTCAAAAGAACCCCACAATGTATTGGGTTTGTGCGGCCAGGTTTTTGCAGCAGGGGGGAACTACAGGAGTGACTTCTGTGACAAGCCCCTGGAAACTTTCCCTATGTCTGATGAAGCCAATGCCGAGCAGCTCCAAGGCAGACCTGCTGCTCACCAAGGCCAAGCCCTTCAGCGACAGCGTTAGCACCTCTGGGATTACAGAGATAAGAAGATGAAAGCAGAAGCAAATTGCAGCCAGAGAAGAGGAGTGAGAATATGTGAAAGAAACAACTCCGCAGACACCAGTGTCAGTAGAGAAGGAGGGCCAGGAGGTGTTCCAGGCACCAGAGCAGAGATTCCCTGCAGCCTGTGGTGCAGACCATGGTGAGACAGGATGTGCCCCTGCAGCCCATGGGGTTTCACAGTGGAACAGATATCCACCTGCAGTCCCTGGAAGAACTCACGTCAGAGCAGGCGGATGTGCCCAAAGGAAGCTGTGACCCCCTGGAAAGCCCATGCTGGAGCAGGCTCTGGGTAGGACCAGTGGCCCCATGGAGGGAGGAGCCAACGCTGAAGCAGGTTTCCTGGGGACCTGTGCTCTAACATCCAGCTCCTGGAGGGCTGAACCGCGTGGAAGGCACCCACACTGGGGCAGTTTGTGAAGAACGGCAGCAGATGGGAGGGACTGGCCATTGGAGAAGTTCATGGAAGACTGTCTCCCATGGGAGGGACCCGACAATGGAGCAAGGAAAGAATGTGAGGAGTCCTCCCCTTGAGGAGGAAGGAGTGGCAGAGACGTGTGACAAACTGAATGAAACTCTCCAGTCCCCATCTCCCTGCATCACTGAGGGTGAGAAGGTAGAGAACTGGGAAGTAAAGCCCTGCAAGGAGGAAGGGGGTCAGAAGGTGTTTTTAAAATTTGGTTTTATTTCTCATTATCGTAATCTGGTTTAATTTATAATTAATTAATTATTTACTCAATCTGAGCCTGTGAAATGCACAGACACCTGAGTTTATGCCTGTGACAGTAATTGGTGAGTGATCCCTCCCTGTCCTTATCTTGATCTGTGACCCTTTCCTTGTGTTTTCTCTCCACACGTCCAGCTGAGGAGGGTAGTTGGCAGAATGGCTTTGGTGGTCAGCGGGCATCCAGCCAAGATCAAACCATCACACATGGTAACATTGTACAAAAAAAAAAAAAAATTCTGTCTGAAACTCACAGTTGCTTTGACTCCTGTTCTTCTTCAGCACATTACTGGTCAGGTCTCTAACAAATGGATAATTTACATTTTTTGGTATTTACATATCATCTGCAAGGGCAAGTGCAGCAGCACAGGGGCATGGGTTGGTTTGTTCATTCACTTGTTTAAAAGCTTTTATTGAGAAACAAAAGCGATCACATTTATTTCAAATTCAGTGATGCAGTAAGAGTCATCAAAGATATTATCTTACCAATAGACCCCTACAAATATACAACTATTATTTAATCTGTGGTTAGGTGAAGGGTTAATGTGACTCTTGCTACACTGACTTATCTGCTTAAAAAGTGGTATCTAATTTCCTTGTCTATTATGGGAAGCACCAGAGGAGGCTTGGGGTTTGGTGTTTCAGAGAGTTTTTTTCAGAGTAATGTGTAACATAGAAAACAGCATTTCCTTGTTATTTTTTTATGTTGCTTTGTAATGAGTTGAGAACTGCTTCTTATTCATAATGTCTACAAACAAATTTAGCCACTTCACCCTGGAGAATTATCCATTGGATTTTCCAGTGTCTGATTAACAAGTGTCTAGAGACCATTTTTCCCAGGGCTATCAATCTTTTGCTCTACCTTCTTTAATTTTTGACCAAGGCAAATTTAATGACAGCAGTTCTCTTCTCAGGAAGTTCTTATTTTTTGGGAGAACAGCACACTGCAAAAAATGATTTAAATTATTTTTAGCAGTTGAGGTTCTTGATTTTCAAGAATCTAATGGAAGAAAATGCAACCAAACAAAAAAGACACCTAACATGTAAACCTGAGCTGGAACACCTATTTCTCATATGAAAATCTGTCCCAAGATGCTGTGACTACACACACGCACACTCTTTAAATATGAATTCTAGCTCAGATTCATTTAATACTGATTTGACTTCAGAAGAAGGAAAAAGTATTTAATTCATTATCACCCATCCCTGAATTAGATATATGAATGTGAAAATCTCTGTTACTAATTTTAATTGCACTATTCCCTCTCCACAGGAGACTGTTAAATTGGTTTGGTGAAATAGTAGTGAATCACATCAAAGTAGTGGGATACATTTTATAATATATCTAAATAACTATCCCATTTTCCCAGCATGTTGCTGTGTATTTTAAGTATTAATATTATGACTCCAGTTTAGAAGAATGTAGCTTTATTTTATTCAAATAAATTTTCCTAGTACTGTATGTTAGCACTGTTAAAAATCAGGCTAAATTCTAAGTGGCTATCAAGTAATAAAGGAGAAACATTTACTGCAGAAGCCAACATGAAAATGTGTTTGCCTAGTCATAAAACACTCATGAAAGGAGCTCGCAGATGCATCATTTTGATACAATAATGGTCTTTCCCTTCTAATCCCACTTTTTTCTTCCTCCTTCAGCTGCAATGTTTATTACCTGAGCCTACAATGGGTTTGCTTGTTTGCTTGTTATGCTTTGTTGCAATTCCATTGGGTTAGACATTTCTCCATAGATTTGCAGCATTATTATTTCCACATATCACCAACTCCCACCCAGGAGTGCAACACAGTGTCAGACATCAACACTACCTTTGGCATTGATTTCATAAGAATGCAAAAGTCTAGATAACTGAAGAGCTTGATAAATATTCAAAGAGCAAACTTTGAAGAAATAGCCATCAAACTGCAAGGTGTTTAGAAACAAGATTTTCAAAACATGCCTATATTAGGCATACAGCCAAGTACTTCTATGCTTAATGACACTGATTGCCTGAATAAAGAACCTCCCCCTATAAATAGTCTCAATAGTAACTCGCTAGCTTGAAGGAGAATGCAAGACAATCATAGAATATCTTGAGTGGGAAGGAACCCTGAAGATCATCTAGTTCCAAATCCACCCCCATGGGCATGGATGCCACCCACTACATCTGAGGTCCAGATTGTCCTGGACCTCATTGAACCTGACCTTGAACATTTCCAGCCATGGGGCATCCATATCTTCTCTGGACAACCTGTGCCAGTGCCTCGCCACCCTCATAGCAAAGGATTTCTTCCTAACATCTGAACTAAATCACTCCTCTTTAAGTTTAAAACTTTCCCCCTTGTTCTACCACTATCTACCCATACAAAAAGTCCCTCCCCCTCTTTTTTATATGTTCCCTCTAAGTTCTGAAAGGCTGCAGTGGGATCTCCCTGGAGCCTTCTCTTCTCCAGGCTGAACAACCCCCGTTCTCTCAGCCTGTCTTCGTAGGAGAGGTGCTCCAGTCCTCTGATCATCTCTATGTCCCTCCTCTGGACCCACTCTAGTAGGTCCACACCTTTCTTGTGCTGGGGGCCCCAGACCTAGCTGCAGTATTTGGGCTGGGGTCTCATGAGGGCAGAGTAGTGGGGGAGAATCACCTCCCTTGATGTGCTGACCAGAACAGACATTACAGTTCTGCAAGAAGTACTATTTTTGGACCAATAACGAGAAATTTTAGATCGAGTTTGACATCAAGATTCTTCATCTTGGTCTAGTTTTTCAATCTTGATGCAAAATTTCTCTTTAAATAAACTATTTTGTGTGAAATACCGACATACTCAGTGTTTAAGGTGAGCAGCTATATTGAATCTTGATGTCTACACAAATAGAAAAACATGGTTTTCCCTATAAAATTTTAGGCTGAGGAATAAGGTAATGCAAAATTGAGTGCTGGAGAAGAAAGAAGATATTTCCAGACAGAGCTAGAATTCCACTCTTTAACATGTGTACTGATATTATTCCTCACCATCACTTGTTCACTGCCCATGTTACTGTCCGTGTTTTGGCCATCAAAGCTGACAAGTATTGTTTCATGTTTTGTCAATGTCTTAAACACTACATAACATGCTACTGTGAAAAAATTTAACTTTACATAAAGCATACCACGGATTTACATGGCAAATCTGAAGGGACGCAATGATGAAAAAATTCTTATTTAACAGGAACTTTCTGGAAGAGTCCATCAGAATATTTCATTCATTTTCATTCACTGTCATACGTGGTTATGAATACATACTCCAGCAGCTGCTAAGAGGTAAGTAATGTACGTTCTAGAGAAACCCCAACTCTATTAAACCTTATAACCACTAGAAAGAATCTCCTTCCGGTAAATCTGTTCCTCATTGAAGCAAAAATAAATGGAACAAAAACTGCAGCAAGAACAGCAAGCTGTATAAGAGAGCATGCAGTAAGATGATTCCAGTAAAGGAAAACCTATGAATACATCAAGTGTTTGGCAAGCTGCTATGCATATCTGGTTTTCTGCCAGCTTTCATAAACCCCAGATAATCACTGGTAGCACCTGGGTTTCCTCTTCTGGCTTCCATCATCCAAGTTGTAAGAAATAGTCTCTCTCTGCTTACCCTGGCATTATGGTGAACAGACTCTACCCAAGTGCTCAGGCAGCTGAAGGGCAGGAGTTGCAGATGAATGGAGCAGGGGACTGAAGAAGAGGGATTAAGGATGGAGCCACACTGCATAGTATAGGGAAGAATGCATGTGGTCTAATTACCATGTCTCAGAGTTCCACACTGCCCTGGAAAATTAGTACTTGTGCTGACTCAGCATTTGTTCAGTACAGACATGTTCCCAGGTGAAGGTGTTGAACACGAAGCTGAGGAGAATGAAAAGAGTGTGACCTGACTGGAGCAGAATGGAATCAGAAGAAGCGGCAAAGGCAGAAAGAAATTATTTTAATGATTTGAATGAATGTATTACCTCGTTCTTTGAAACGCTACATGGACTTACGTGAAATTTGACAGCTGGCTTCTAATGAAATCCAGCGGTACAAAAATTAAATACCTGATTGTAAATGGGGTAGCCTGTGAAAAATACCATTCATACATGTATGCATTGACCACACATACAAAACTTTGTATGCTTAAATAGCCTTAATGAGCTTTAAAACAGGAAAACTGCTCCCTGCCTTTGTGAGTTAAAGTCATTGAAAACACAGATATTAGATACCCAGGGATTCCTGAAAATGCAGGACTGGATTAATTAAGTGCATACTTTTCTTCAATTCTGGCTAAAAATCACCTATGTGTGGTTCAACAATAATTGTTTTCTTTGAGAGGCATTCTGAAGGGGAAGAGGTGATGCAAATCCTGGATCAAAAATGTGTGAAAAAGCAAGTCAGAATCATAATGTGTCAAAACAATGGTGGAAATGCCAATTCTATCACCCGCTCATTAGCCATCCTTGCTGCAGTTTCACACTTTTATTAAAATTATTTAAACTACATAGGGACAAGACCTACAGGACTGAGTTCTGCCACTGCATAAACATATCAGGCAAAATTTAAGAAGTGACAGGTACCTGAAGTGAATGCATTCTTCTTTAAAATTATTTGCTTACTGCTCTAGTTACCTGCCTTCTCAATATCATCAATATTTTAAAGCTTGTAAAAGAATACGTTTATATAATTTTAATTTAAACACTTCCATATCCCCAATTTAGAATTGAAGAGAATACTTTAAGATAGAATTTTAACAAGAGACATGAGCTCAATTCCATGATTTAACAATAAAATGTATCCTCACTTAAAATTGTATAAATAAGCTGGAGTACATGGAAATGTAAGAGAGACTGGGAGAAAAAGAGTGTTAATTATGCTAATGGTACTCTTGTAAATGCAAAAACAGATGGCAGAGTGAACAACAATGGATTATTTTTTTAATCAAGTAATTTCAAATAAATATCTTTGTTCAAAAGCAGTAAGCAACTATAGCATTGCTAGAAAGTGGTAAAAAACCAATACCTATGGTCTTATCAGTAACCTCACTTCTGATCTTCCTGGTGGATATTCCCAAAACAGAACTAATTTCCTGGTTAGTGGAAATAGGCTGATCCCAATGCTGCTCTTAAGCAAAAAATGTGTGATGGCTGGCATTCATGACAGACTATACATGTCACTTTCAGCAGATATATATACAATGGGTATAAGCAACTGAGATTGTACAAAACCCAGAAGTTTATGCAGGAGACAAAAAGTTCTTTGATTGCATAGGACTAACACTTAAGCCAGAATTCCACACAATTAATTAAATGACCAAATTGAACTTTAGAATCGTGGTACATAATCTCTGTTTTGACCTGCTGCCACATTATAAAAAGCTAATAAAAACTTTCATCCTCTAACACACTTTTTCATAATGATTAGTCTCAATGAACAACTTTAAACTGTTGGATATTGCAGGTCATAAACTAAGGACATTTAAATAAGTTAAAGTGCACAACCTGTTTTTTAGAAACCTTCAAGGTCAAAAAATAAGATCCTTATGTTGTAGCTATTATTCTTCTTTTATTTTGATAGGAATATAAAGAGAAACAATTGTCTGTCTTTAGCATCCCTCCAGGTACTACATTTCAAACAGTGTGTTTAAGCAGATTTTGGCATTTTTTTGCACACAAAATTACAAATTTCAACTATATAGGTAAACTATATGTATATAGTAGTGTTTCATATTCATGTACATTCAACAAATGCACATTAAGATACCGTTTTCTTTTAAAAAAACTCCCCCAATGTGCATGCATTCACAGAGTCAAAAAAAGGCTGGTATGCCCATCTAATTTTCCCACCATATCAGCTAAGTCTAATACAGGATATTAATTGCAAATCTTGCCTTGTATAAATTTATGCAGATATTGCTCTAAAAGAAGGAAAACGAAGCATCCAGATGGCACCCACAGTCCTGTATTACTGGACAGTGTTTTATTCAGATGTGCAGGTGAGTACACTGTCCAAGCTGCCAACTGGTCTTCTACAAGCAATCACTTTACAAGTGCAGTTCATTTTACAACTGTGAGTTCAAACCCTAATGAAGGCCAAGAGGCCATCACGTAGAATATTTACCTTCTTACAAATGAAATTAGAAAGGATATCACACATATTGTTGGTAAAGAAAACTAACATGAATTTCTGCAAAATGCTCTTTTTGAATGCCACAATATTTGTAGATAATTACTGAAAGATTGACTGATACAAGTCTTGAAAGAAATAATTGTAATGAAATACAGCTATCATTTTTGTCTTGAAATTAATCTTCAAAGTATTTAATCTTTAATACTTACAAAATAAATGGATGATATACCCTAGAGATCTGGGGAGAGCTTATGGCAATTCTAGGTTATGAGCTCTTTACTCTGTTTATGTGGCAGAAAATGAAGTGACAGGAAAAGCACCATTTCTAAGGTGAAAAATTAGTTTAATGCTTTGAAGTTAATATTTAACTGTATATTCTGTAATATAGAATAGTGATGACAAGTCTATGAGAATATTTCATTAACAACTAAAGTGGCCCAGTTCTCTGAAGTTTTCAGCTCTGTTTCACAATCTTTATATGTCTAAAAACCATCTCAGTATGATGATGGAAGGAGAATAGGACAATGTAGGAACACCTGACAGTCAGCAACATCTTCACATCATTGCAAGGCTGGAAAGTACCCAACTGGCCCAACACACACTATCTCTGATCACTTGGCATCCAGAGCTTTCAGGTAGTTTCAAGAGAGGGTCTGCAGTCAAACTGCATGAGAGCTGCAAGTGTACTAGGACTAACCAGAATTTACTTTTTCAATCTTGTCTTCCTATTAAAGTTTAAAGCAATGTGATAAAAAAAGCTTTTATTTCTATTACTTGTATCGCACGTATGTGTATTTAATAATTTGGATTATTAAATAACATATGTTAATAGTACTCATTAAATACATAACCTTGGATTTCAACTGAAATCACTTAAGTTGTGTATCCAGAAAATTCCAAGGGAATCAGGTGAAAATATGACCTTTCAGATAATAGCATGCAACTCCATCAATCAGCTTTATCATTTACTGCACTTCAACCCATCTGCATGTGTAATGAATCAGAAGAAAATGAGTGCAACTGATTGATCTCTTAGTTATATCTCTTACTTTTATTGAACTCAAGTTCAGACCTGTACAGAAATACTGTACATGTTACTGATCCAGAAGTGAAGCTGAGAAATTTCATCTATATAAAAGTTATTATTTAAATGAAAGCCATGGAACTACTTGACAAGTAAAATATATCTAGCTCTTATCTTTGAGTCGTCTCCACATAAAAGAAAGTTTGAAGCAAGTAGGGAGAGTATATCAACAGAATCTTCTCTAGCAACATATAGCTATTAATTTGAACCCTACAGGAAACGTAGCAATTATTTTTAGTGTCAGACATTCTGAAATGGAGTTATGAATCACTACCAAATTTAAGTATTAAAACTTCTTATAGCAAGGCACCTCTCTACCAAAGAATCGGTGCATTAAGCAGAAAGGGAAATTGAAAAACTAAGCCATTGTGGTTTAGTATAGCACATACATAACAACTACCTGTCTGGTGAGAAAACTGGAATAGTGAAATACTAAATATTCTTCACTGTAAATTCCTTATCAGGTGATTATCTATTCTGTCATTCTTTAAATACTTCTGAAATGGAACTATTTCTATCATGTACTATAACATTATTCAGCAGCTGTGCAACAATCTACATAGGAAAGAAAAAGAAGCAAGAAACGTTCAAAGCAGCATACACCTCCTTAGTAAGATCTTACAGCAAGTTCATTAATTGCTTTAGACTATGAGTCTTACTGGATATAAACACCAGCTTTCACCTTCAGAGCCACACACCCCAGGTTTGTCCTGAGGTCTAAAGCGAAATGCATTTCACTGTCTGATTTCTGTCCTCTGGGAATTATTAAACAACCTTACAAACCCACTGCAAATAACATTTCAGTTTAGCATGATTGGTAGGTCACTTAGGAGAGTCTCTGTACTGCTTTTTAAAACTATATTACTTTTGACACCAAGAAAGGACAGTTTTCATAGGTCAAGCTTCAGATCACAGGTGGCAAGCCTAAAAGCCTATATCAAAGTTATGTGCACTATACCTGCCTGTAAGTAAATAAAGAAGAGTTCAGCTTCTAATGCCATTGTGATAAAGGGAACAACAATATTGGTTTAAATCAATATTTGCTTGGCCTGTTTTCCCTACTAACTTTTATATTTTACAAGTAAATATCGACTTACATCTGAAGATTGACCCAAACCAATGTGACCTCCCTCCCTCCCCATACTGTTTTGCAACTCTCCATCAGTCTCTCCTTATTGCTAAGGCTTCTTTGTCATATTTTTCTACTTTCCTTTTCCAAACCCTCCACTTGCCACACTGACCCTATCTCTTCCTCTGTACTTATGTATTACTTTCCTTACTCAGTTCTCCCTCTGCATGCTTCCCATACTCAATCCTGCCCCTTCCTACTATTTTACAGTTTATGATCTTCCCATTCTAGACCCAGCATAGCATACGTCAATCCCAATTTGCTCTCACCATCTCACGAGGTGCTACAATATTATACTGAAGTTTCCGCTCTTTGGGTCTTTAATCCCAATTTCTCCAAACATATCTGTCTGTGCTCACCAATGACCTCCTCACACCATTAGAGTCCATCTCTAATGTCCTGGGCCTCCACACCCATGGAGATCATAAAACATGATGTGACAATGCCTTCTTACACTGATGTGTGGCTGCTTTAGCGAGGGTGCAGTCGAGCATGTTATCAATGGCTTGTGGATATCATTGTACATTTGCAGAGGCTGAGCAATCCTTGCTGTCTTTGAAGATATCAGTCTAGAAAATAGCCACTGAACCAGTGTCCTTAGAAATTAGCAACACAAGCTCTAACAGAATTTGATTTAAAGATAAAGAAAAAAGGATCAGATTAATGAAGACAGAACACACACAAGACAGAAGGGATGATTCAGCTGCTGTTATTCATTTGTCTTTAGATATATTTTTCTTTTAATTGTGACCAAGGGGCAAGATTAATCAATTTCCTAGCCAATCAAGGGTTACAGGCAGCAATTAGGCCTCTGATAATAATCTTCAAATATGCAACTGCCAGAAGTGTGCAGTACAGACACTTGTGGAAGAACAGCTTCATAGCTCTGAAATGTTGGAGAATGGACTGGAAATAATCAAAAAAATGTTTATATGTAAGAATTCACGTATGACTGCAGTAAGGTAGTGAACTTATTCCTGGTGTAAATCAAGAATTGCTAGCATTTATGATCTTTTAGCAGTAAATAAACCAAGTACATCATAACAATATTAAGTGTAAGAACCTTTGTCATTAACCTTTTGCCTCTTAAACAAAATATAAACCTGAGAAGAGAAAATGCATTATTTTAATTAACTGCTTCTCTTACCAAACATTACACTTTATTTTCACACTCTATCTTAAATATTAATCAACAAAATGATGATATATACTAGGTAAATAATGTTTTTTAAAAGAATTCTCCATATAACTTTCCATTCAAAATAAAATGAAGCAATACCCAAAAGAAAAAAAGCAGGGATTCTTTTGAGCAGGTCACTGCTAAATCAGGCAGATGTAGGGGAGATATTAACTGTAGAATCAATAGTTATGTAAATCTTCACTTATAATACCTTTTACTTAAAATTTAATAAATCCCATCAAAACTTTTTGTTCTTTTGATAAACTTTTTAAAAAGCAAATGGGATTTTTTTTTTTGTTGTAAGAATTTTATCAGAAATTGGTGGGAAGCAATTATTCACATGGTCTGCTTTTATTAGGAAATCAAAGGGTTTCTTTCTTAAAAATAATGATTTTTCAATCTTGAATCATTTTGTGCAAGGAATACTTCTACTTTTCCACTTGTCAATTAGGTAGATGCATTTAATCAGTTGGAAAAATATTTGATTAAGCCTATCTTCTTTCCCATCCTTACAGAAGTGCTGAACAAAATCAGAAATGAGGAAAAACTATCAACAGAAAATCTGTGCTCTAAACCCAAGATGAGAGTTATAAGGAATGTTGGAGAAGCCTTTTAAATTTTTTAATCCTTGCTGAACAGAGTGGAAAAGGGGACAGCGCAATTAAGGCATCTCATAAAAGATTGAGATATGTCAGTTTGAACCATGTTCCAAATTCCTGCAACAAGTTGTTTCCACTCAAACCAAGTGTACCAGGGAGGGTAGTCAAGGGCTATTGGCTTTAACAATCACTGCATCATTCCCTCATATGCCAGTGACAAATGGAATTGGTGTGTTTTGATTGGTGTGTCAGTTTGTTGACCACTTTTGCTTAGGAAGAACCTTTTACTGGGCAGAGACATTTTTATTGAAAGATAAAATTATCTGCTGGTAACAGTACACATAACTTGCCCATGATTTTTGATCAAATGCTACCAAATAAAACTTCTCTCTCTTAACAGACACATAGAAAATAATTATTATTTAGAGTACAAAAGGAAAACATAGGATAATGTGAACCCATTACTAAATGGAGGGGGACCCTGGTAACAGAGGGCACAGAGAAGGCAGAGTTACTAAATGCTTTCTTTGCATCAGTCCTCACTGACAAGACCAGCCCTCAGGAATCTCTGACCCAGAAGACCAGGGTAAAGGACAGTTGGAAGGATGACTTTCCCTTGGCTTCCCTTTGTTAGAGAACACCTAGGAAAACTGGACATCCACAAGTCCATGGGCCCTGATGGGAAGCATGCACAAGTGTTGAAAGAGCTGGCAGACACCATAGCGAGGCCANCAGTTGGAAGGATGACTTTCCCTTGGCTTCCCTTTGTTAGAGAACACCTAGGAAAACTGGACATCCACAAGTCCATGGGCCCTGATGGGAAGCATGCACAAGTGTTGAAAGAGCTGGCAGACACCATAGCGAGGCCACTCACAATTAACTAGAAATCAGGAGAGGCACCTGAGGACTGGAAGAAAGCAAATGTCACTCCAGTCTTCCAGAAGGGCAAGAAGGAGGACCCAGGGAACTACCAGTCAGTCAACCTCACCTCAATCCCTGGAAAGCTGATGGAGCACCTCATTATGGAGGCCATCTCTACACACATGGATACCAAGAAGGTGATCAGGAGCAGTCAGCATGGATTCACTAAAGGTAAATCATATTTGACCAACCTGACTGACTTCTGTGATGAACCAGCTGGGTGGATGGATGGGGACAGATCAGTGGATTTTGTCTACTTTGATTTCAGCAAGGCTTCTGACACCGTTTCCACAACATCCTCACAGGCAAATGCAGGGTGTGAGGACTGGATGAGTGCACAGTGAGGTGGACTGAGAATGGCTGAATGGCAGATCCCAGAGGGTCATAAACAGTGGCACAGGGTCTAGGTGGAGGCCTGTCACTACTGGTGTCCCCCGAGGCTCAATACTGGGTCCAGTATTGTCTAACTTATCCATGAATGACTTGGGTGAAGGGGAGATGCCTCCTCAGCAAGTTCTCTGATGACAGGAAGCTGGGAGGCGTGGCTGATACCCCAGAGGGCTGTGCAGCCCTCCAGAAGGGCCTACACAGGTTGGATGGGCAGAGAGGAGCCTTCTGAAATTCAGCAAAGGCGAATGCAGGGTCCTGCACCTGGGGGAGAACAACCCCATCGACCAGCACAGGCTGGGGGCTGACCTGCTGGGAAGCAGCTCTGAGGAGAAGGACCTGTGGGTCCTGGTGGACAACAAGCTGTCCATGAGCCAGCAGTGCCCTTGGGGCCAAGAAGGCGAATGGTGTCCTGGGGTGCATCGGGAAGAGCACTGCCAGCAGATCAAGGAAGGTGATCCTACCCCTCTACTCGGCCACTGTGAGGCCATATCTGGAGTGCTGTGACCAGTTCTGGAATCCTCAGGACAAGAGAGACATGGAGCTCCTGGAGCAGGTCCACCAGAGGCTATGAAGGTGATTAAGATAGTAGAGCATTTCTCTTAAAAGGAAAGGCTGAGAGAGTTGGGCCTGTTCAGTCTCAACAAGATACAACTGAGAGGGAACCTCATCCATGTCTGTAAGTATCTGAAGGGAGGGTCTCCAGAGGAGGGATCCAGGCTCTTCTTGATGGTGCCAAGCAATAGGGTAAGAGGCAATAGGCAGAGACTGATGCACAGGAAGTTCCACCAGAACATGAGGAAGAACTTTACTGTGTGAGTGATCACACACTGAGACAGACTGACGAGAGAGACTGTGGATTCTCCTCACTGGAGATATTAAAAACCCACTTGAAAGTTTTGGTTTATAGCATGTGAGTATTGTACATTTATCAAGATAAATGCAAGAATCAGATGTATTTCAACTTTGAACAGGGATCTGCCACAAATAACTGCAGAATACGTAACTAAACAAAGAGTAGTCAAAACTACTCCTAGTAGTCTCTTTTAGTGTATGAGAAGCATTTTCCAGGTTAAGGGCAATGTTCTTTGCCTGAGTACCTACAATACTAATATTCCTCCTTTTTTCATGAAATAAAAGTTGCTTTATCAGTAAATATTCTTTATGATTGTCTTCCCTTTAACCATTCTACTACCAACCCATCCAAAATATAATTATATTGTATGAAATACCCAGGAATTATTAGAATGAAGAACCATAAACTGGGAAGGCAGAAGCTACAGTAGCACAAATATGACAAAGATTATTAGTCGCATAAACTATTAGCAGCCATGTCATTTCTATTGCTCATGAAGTTGTTGGTCATACAGTAATTTGTACCACCAATGTTGTGGTATGCTACTTTGTACCACAATCCCAGACATTTCCAGGCACACTGTGAGGAAGAATGAGTCTCTCCCACCTGCTGCTTGGGATCCAGTGCCATGGATTTGCCTACAATTCCCTCTGAGAGATGGAGTCATCCGTGTTTCCATTTCTGATCAGTATGGATTCCCATGTCCAAGACTGGGTGGAGCTATTCATTAAGGCAGAGATACTGCATATCCCTCTTCTTCTAGAGTTCATTTCCCAAACTGATGATGCTACCATGACATCAAATGGACCCCAAAAACAAAGAGACAGTTCAAGTATGTCGAAATATTTCAACATTTAACTGGCTTTAAGATGCATAAACATACTGCAAATGTCAATCAATTGTGGCCTAAGAGGACAGAATCCATGTAAATTATGTTATTTTTCTACCCTAATTAAACTGTGAGTCGGATATAAATCTTCTATCACTAAGCTTCTTACAATTTCAACATCTTCTCTAATCACCTGCAATTTACTTCAGTTGCAGCTGTGCCATAAAAAGGGTCAGAGGAAACAATGAAAAGATATCACCTCATTTTTCCCCACCTTCCATATTTTATAACTGCAAATCTACACTTGAACAGCATTCATTAAGTCTAAACAGGTAAAGACTATGCAACTCTCAATTTCTACTGAAGATATCAAAATAAGTGATAAGAAGCTTTTGCATTTGCTGGGTTTGGCTGGGAGAGTTAACTTTCTTCACAGTAGCTGGTATGGGGCTGTGCTTTGCATTCGTGCTGAAAACCGTGGATAATCCAGGGACGTTTTCATTATTACTTAGCAATACTCACACAGAGTCAAGGCCTCTTCTGTATTTCACACTGCCCCAACAGAGAGGAGGTTGGGGATGTGCAAGAAGTTGGGAGGGGACACAGCTAGGACAGCTAACCCTGACTGACCAAAGGGAAATTCCAGAGCATATGGAATCATGCTCAGCATATAAAGAAGCAAAAGAGAGGAACATTTGGAGTGACACTGTTTGTCTTCCCAAGTCACTGTTACGCTTGATGGGGCTCTGCTCTCCTGGAGATGGCTGAACACACCTGCCTGCCCATGGGAAGTGGTGAATGAATTCCTTGTTTGGCTTTGCTTGCATGTGTGGATTTTGCTTTCCCCATTAAACTGTCTTTATCTCAACCCATGAGTTTTCTCAGTTTTAGTCTTTTGTTTCTCTCCTC
Source organism: Edolisoma coerulescens (assembly GCA_013397115.1). NCBI lineage: Eukaryota > Metazoa > Chordata > Aves > Passeriformes > Campephagidae > Edolisoma > Edolisoma coerulescens. The sequence continues at coordinate 772,728 of VWZW01001651.1, forward strand.
ATCCCACTGGGGAGTACTGAGCAAGCATCTGCACAGTGTTTAGTTGCAGGCTGGGGTTAAACTCTGACACATGGTTTGCACTGATTTTCTGAAGAGTATATTTCTGGAGTTTCTGTTCTGCAGAAAATGGGAATATCAGATTATTTCTAGGCTGAGGAGAGAGCAGGGCTAGAATTGGCAAGAGGTGTCTGGTTTTTCCCATTTAGAAGAAAAAAGGAAAAAAAAAGAGAAGTTGCTTAAGGGAAGAATCCATTCTTCCAATGTGAAATGATAACAAATGAAACAGAAGAAAATGGTCAGTTTGGATGAAATATTTATATGCATAGCAAATGATAATTTTCATTTTTCCTGTTTCTTCTGATCTTGAAGTACTATTTATTTATAGGATACTGGCATATTCTGGAGAAGAGCAGACATTTCCCTCCACATCACCACTCCAGTTATGCCTAATTACTTCCTTGAAAATACATAAAAATAGATAGAGTTAGATTAGACAGACAGCTAAAATAAGGACACGTGTGAAGTTTAAAAAAAATCAGGGTGAGGTTGGGAGTGGATATGATCACAAAGATTCTGCCATGCATCTTGTCTGAATATTTTGAAACTCAAGCTGGCTACCATTTCAAACAAAAAATCCCATATCACATGCACCTTATAAAAACTGACTTAAGCTTAAGGGGAAAGTAAAGAATTATTTTCACTAGGAAGGGAAGAAATGCATGTAAGGGACAGCTGTAACATTTCATAGACCGCAGGTTTTTCTTCACTGTCCTACATATGTGGATTCAGCCTTGGGAGTGTGACAAAATGGTAGACAATAATAACAATCTATGCGGATTCTAGCTACAAACATGTATTTGAGCTTTCTTATCCAGGAACTTCCCATTACCCTCAACCCATTATTTTCCCAGGACCTCAGTTCTTTCCAAAACATTTTCAGTTTCTTCAATACATGTAGTAATGCCATTATTTTGTTTTCATGCTATCTTTTAAAATGTGTACTTAGCTACCAGATAAACAACTCCAAACTTTAAACGCTTACATTTTGTTTTATATTAGTCTAGTTTTTTTGAGCCAAAGAATAAAATAAAGGTAAACATACTGAATGCTACTGATAAGAAAGATTGATTACTTCAGATTTCTCTTTGTGTTTACTGACAAAAGGCAGTGTGCAGTAGCATACCAGGTTTGTTCTGAGTGAAAAATGAAGCCTAGTTGGTAGATTAACCATCTACAAAATGATTCCTTGCAGAGTACAGTATGGCTCTTTGCACTCTAATATCTTATGCAGCAAATCTGACTAAATTACATCTTTAATAAATCATTTAGTACTTAGCACGTTTTGCTAATTATTTCAAAATACTGTAATCCTACATTATTTATATGTTAATTTTTTTATCCTAGAAGAACAATACTGCACATAGTGGATTGGTACCTTCAGTAAACAAAACAGCAATATGAAATACATATCTACCAAGAGAAACCACCATAATTATGCAGTAAAGTGCTCATTTAGGATTTGGATAAGGCTAAACATACAATGCATTCTACTGTGTGCCACTAGGTATCCATATCCTTCATACAACTGTGGAAAAATCATAAGTCACAAAAATAAAGCTGCAAAATATGAGAAGACAGATTTGTAATCACAATCATGCACGAACAATTACATATTTCAAATGTAAAAATCATTCAAATAAATGTAACTGATGGATAATCCTCACAGGGTGCAAGTCAAAGTAAACAGACAGTCCACTTTAGAAAGTGTCTAGTGAATTGATTTAACAAGTTTAATGTGAGCATCAGTGTGGGGCTATTACTGATCGTAAGCTTTACTGATGTTATTTGTTCGCTTGGAAAAATACCGCTCTTTGGAATGAGCACATTAAGGCTAAAATTGCAGAGAAAACCCTATTACAAGTTTATTGCTGGCAAATTGGAACCAAACCTTGTCTGTATATCAATTACTTAGAGTTACCACAGAGATAAATCCTTTTTTTTTTGTATAGGCTCAATCTTGAAGACAGTGATGAGAAAACTCCTTATTATACCCTACCAACATCACTAGGTTTTCTTAGCAATTTCAAGAAATTGTCAATTAAGTTCTTTTTATTAGGTTCCAAAAGCTGTTAAGTCAAACACAAATCTATCATAAGGCTTGTAACAGCATGTTATTTAGGCACATTTCAATGTTACACTCTTTCATTATCCACCTACCCAAACCCTAATCAAAAGCTCCCATAAAGTGAAGGAGTTTTCAGTTCTCCCATCTCAAGGTTCAGATAAATTTAGAACTCTCATTTCTTGCAGCTGGTCATATGAGTAATACCCATTTAAGTGAGAAGAAATATCATTATTTAGATGGTTTTAGACACCAATACAGTTCCTTACAAGATCATTAAAGTGGAAGGACACACTACTGTGTCATTGCACAAAATAGTTAAAGCAATAATATTTACGAAGTCTACCAAATATTAGTACAAATTCATTGTATTTTTATGGCCCTTGCTGCCTAGTAGGGTTTCCTTTTACACAAGCAGCTACCTCTAAAAATGATAGTTGATAAGGAAAGTTCTTGTTCAGATTCCAGAGCTGCAGCACTGAAATGAGCTGTAATCCTTGCTCCCTGAGTAAAGACAAATTAAAATCTTTGCAGGAATGATGCTTTCAAGTCTCCAGAAAGCACAAGAGCCAGTCATTTCATATAGGAATGGCACAATGAAGAAATGAACAGGTCTGCTATCAAGGCAGCTACTTGTCAGATGTCCCAGCCAGACACAGAATACCTGAGAAAAAGTATGGGGGAAGGAAAAGAAAAGAGACATAATTTTGATGAAGATCTATGTCTAGTCACTTTACTTCAATTTTTCAACAGTGTTCACAATTTAGACTAAATTTAGAAGTGTTAAGAGACTTGCATTCTGCACCTGGTGATGCATGATCCAAATTTATTAATAAAGGAATTGCATGGTAGACCATCTGAGTGTCCTACCTTTCAAAACAAACTGGAAATTATTTTATACTTGTCTAGTTGGTCCTCACAAACTGATGAACAGGGCTACTTTTGTTTGGATAGAAAGAGCAACATGCTGTATGTACGTCTTAACATTAAAAATGCTACCTAGATGTGTTAGAGCTAAAGGGATAGCGGGAGTGGCTAAAGACACCTTAAGATAAATTACCATGTTGCAAGAGAGGAAATGTAAGTAGTTGTACATGGGAAACAAAGCCGCAGAAAGATTCAAAAGTTACAATATAATCTTTTGTGCTTAACTATTCCTTTTTTTTTCCTTTGCTTCAAGAGCTGGCTCCATGTACAGCCATCCCAATTCATTCTATAGCATCCTGACGAGTTGGTCACAGGCTAACGACATTTGAAGAGGAAGAAGGTCAAAGCTATCATTACAGTGGTGACAACCAATCACAGTGAAAAAAAAGTTTTATTTATTGCACTTAATGTAAGAAACCTTTACTGTGGAATATAATTGTACTGTCACTACACACCAGAGATTTTTAATCCCCAATCATTTCAACATATTTTACACTTCATTACCTTTTCAGTTAGATATTGCAAGAAAGACTCTCTTGAGTCTACACAAAAGCCTTAAAAATTCTACTATTTTTACTCTCATATTTCACCTATAAGAAACAGTGGATGATGAATTTCAGTGAAGGAAAACACACATATTCTGCACAAGGTTGGTAAAGAAAATAGAGGGGAAAAAATAGTCATAATATTTTGTTAAAGTTTTAAAAAGATCTAACATTTTGTTTCTGAAGCCATAAAATCACGAAATACCTGTTAGTAAGATGTTTATAAGAACTTGGGTATGATACTGTGGCACACAGTATAGCATTGTCATAGCTAAATAAAATGGACTACATATCTCCCCAATAATACACAGTGCTCTAACAAACAAATACGAAGTTATATTGCCTCTAGGAGGAGATTACCTCCTATGATTCTCATAAGTTCTAATAAGTGTCACTGTGAAAAGGTAAACTATTGTATCACTGTGAATTTTATTGTGTAAAAATCTATCACACACGGTCATTTTTTCACATAATATAGCTCCCAAGCCTTTTTCTGTACTGATTGAGTATAATCTAGTCTTCAAAACAAAAAAATTACACTCTTGACATTGTGGGGGTTGTCTAGTTAATTATACCATGATGTAAAAATACATTTTTGTATTCTTTTGGTTTTTTGTGGTTAAATTGGTAAAGTAGGCCCTGAAATACTGATTCTGGAAAGTACTATACACGTGGAAAGATCTATTTTGCTCCAAGTTTTATCTTATTTGGGTATTCATTACCATCTCCACTTCAACACAAATGGACCACGCAATAAATAAATTTTTTTTTAAAAATTAACACACCACAACACACTTACAGCAAGGAAACCTCTGACCTCCCTACACTAGATTTCACTAACACGTCAACAAGTCTAAAAACATTACTGTTTTTCACTAGATTTTTCAAGTACATATTATTTCTTTTTAGAAACAGCCTGTTCTCATTCTCATAAAATAAAAGTACACTTCTTCAGTGTCAAAGAAGTAGAAACACAGTTTGTGACATACCAAAATAGTACATTTGAAGAAAGGCAGTGAAAAACCAAAATAGAATTTGCCTTTTTTCTTTTATTTTTTTTAGTTTTTTTCTTCCGAGTCATGCAATTTGTAAACACTGTAAAATTAAAGTAATATGGTCTAAATCTTGAGTCTATCTTTACTGATCATTATTCTACGAAATTATTTCCTTGACAAAAAGATACATGGAAAAAAACCTTTAAATTATGGTGGATGCAAGAAGAGAATGCCTAGGTCTAGCAAACAAGGGACCATAAAGAAAAAATGAGCAACTCTGAATCTGAAATGATTTAGAAAAACAATAAAACAGAATCATGTAAATAGAAAAAAAAAAAGGAATCAAAAATCACAAAAATTAGTTCTTGTCTACTTCCCACCATATTTTCTTCAAGACTGGTTAAAGCAACACGCTGACATGCAGATCCAACACAATACAAAAATATGTCCTTCTCTTTGAAGAATCATTCAGAAGCCTTATTCTTGTAATAACCAGCCACCACACTAAAAAGTATTCTGGAAAAATGTGTCAGAGTTTGTCTTGCCAGACAACCTTGGGGTATCAGCATCAAAACAAATTAATTCTGCAGTGAAATCCTGACCTGTTGAAAGTAACTTGCTAATTTTTTTTGGCAATGGAAGGGCAGGCACTATTCTGACATTGAGTTTTGCCACCAGTTTCACTGCACCTGGATTTTGCTTCCTGACTGATCAATTACAATGGGAATTTATTTTTGAGAGGCAATTCTTTAGGCCGTTTTGAGCTAAAGATAAACTGAGAAAAATTTTGGCTATCAGAACACTCAGCATAGATATGAGACCCAGAATAACAATACGAGTTGATGTCTACCAGCAGTTCAATTGAATAATAATTTTCAGCGAAGGTATTTCATATTTATACTGATGTAAATATGACATAGCTAGAGGAATGCGAGCTCCCCAGCTGGAGTTTTACTAGGATTAATCGACTACAATGGAGGGCTTATCCACTGGAATCTGTCTGCCGTGATATAAAACATCAGTGACCAAACGGTCACTGCTGGTAAAATTCTGTTTAATCAGCAGACTGATGAGTCAGAAAGTAGCTTAAGGTGAGGAAGCTAAAAGATATTTAAGAAGGTTTTGCACTTAACTCTCAAGGTCTTTCTACAAGGCCTTCTCTAACATGAGAGAATAAAAGTGTGAAGGAACAATATGCTAAGATAATAAGTGATTTCTCATGA